>JAIFAC010000299.1:0-128210 GCA_026545765.1 Plantago major | reverse complement strand
CGATGAATCCTACATCATTCTGGCATTCAACTGTAGCGATTGGCTACTCATAATTGATGTAATAACATGCATGCATTAATTTGTCACGTGAGAATAAGCCATAAGATTGATAGAAGAAGTAAGTGGCCAAACAAACGATTCGAGGCATAAGATATCAATTTGCAATATAATAGATAATTATATTGAGATTTTCTAACCTTCCGAATCGAAGATTCGATGATATTATCTTCGATTACAAGCAAAAGATGATAAATTCCAAAGTCTAAGACAAAAAAACTAGGATTATTAGTCTTGCGGAAGGGAAAAGCAGCAGTCTAGCATAAAAGAGTATGTTTAAAAATATCACAAAAGTCGATGTACACAAAGTTTGAAGAAATGCGACTTATCGCGACAAGAAAGGAAAACTTATTGTACGCCAACAAGTTTACCATTACCGAACACGTACAGGCCAAACCAAACTCTACTGTCGATGTTATGCATGACAGAGTCTTTTGCCACGAGCTTTTGTATGGCTCTTTGTTGATCTTATGTACTTGCAGTTCAAAAGCTTATCAGCAGCAATTCCATAAATTGTCAAAATTCATTATTCTAATAATATAAGAATTAAACTTGGGACATTCAAATTGGAGTTTGAGTCTTACGTAGCTGAATCGGTAACTTGAAGCCTTGTCCGTTTTTCCTTTGATTTCCACCAATACGCCGCAGATATGCAACACAACTAAAACTTACATAAACTTGCAGCATGAAAACCTTTGAGAAAGATGCAAATAGAGACTAACAAAAGGTGGTTAGAAAAACATAATGAGACTACAGAAATTATCATCTCATCAAGGGCTTAGAATACAAACCTGGTATAATCCACTTATGTGTTTGTAACTTGGTACATTTCATCCCAAACATACAAAGCCAGGACTATGGGATACCACGTATGGGGATATGGGCTAAAGATGAGCAGCGATCCTTCATTATCTTCAAATCTTGAAACTTCCATCCGGCCACAAGCTGGGTGGTCCAGCATGGTTCCATGAAACAGAAAGTAGGTCGAATGATCAAAGTCACTTTGAGGGCACATGTTAACCTGTCCATGAGAAGTGCACAGTGAACAACTTGCTTTTTGGGCATAAAGGTCTTTACAAGGCGATAAATCCACATAATTCAGGAATCAAAATAAACATTATTATTATTATTTGTTAATATTCAAGAGGCAAAGAGAGGAAGTAAAGTCGTGTTCTAATGTTGCCCCGAGAATTAAGTCGTGTTGTTGATTGTGGCTCCTATAAAAATTGTTGAAGCTTGGAAAAAGCTTTGTCATCTCTAATTATAGTTCCTTCACTGTGAAACACTGGACTACCTCTTGGCAGGAACCCATGATATTTAAGCTACATATATTGGATCCTGGAGAAAACCACACATGCTAATTATATGAACATAACTTGATTTTTGCGGCTGCAGGTGATTTAGCATCTTTGATTTTTAAAGAAGTAATTTAGAGTACAAATCCCCTAGATTTCACGTTCATTGATTGAATGATTTTGAAGGAAAATAAAGCGATTGCGAAACTAAAAAGCAGTAAGAGCGATGAGTTGAGCATCAATATTAATAGAGGAGCTAGAAAAGGATAGCACGGAGAAGTTACGCGTGACATTTGCGGTCAATAAGCCAGGAAAAGGAAACGCCTTAGAAAGCGGTAATTCTTTGCCCTTTAAAAGGGTTACTTACGGTGCTGGGTGAAGCGGTGATGTGCACTTTCGGAGATTTCGTTTTTTCACGTTGTAAAACATGTAATCCACTAAATACAATAAAGTTAAATTTATAAATCGGTCCTCAAATCCTGCAGTTTATAGGCGGAAAGTTATTTCGGGATATCGATTTCTCCCACGGACATAGCATATGAACAAAACAGAAATAGCAGTTGTAATTGAATGCGGAAGAATAAGCAATGATTAATCTCGAACAGAATAATTTAAATCCCGATAAAACTGAGGAATTTAGCTTTATTTACCAAATCGGTGAGTGGAAAAGGCGTAAAGTTCCCTGACCTTCCCCTCTTGCTATTCTACTCCGACTACTTAGAATCAAACCAGCGTGCTTGCCGTGCACACATGTAGCAAGGAAACATGCCCAGCGAAAAGATCAAATGCATTGGTTAATCTGAACATCCTTACTAAACCAGACAATGTGTTGTGTCACTCGACACACACTATCTGCGTCACATTTAGGACAAATCACACCGGGGATAAAAGTATAATCCAGTTACCCGAGTCTCATAGTTAGTAAGGATTTCCCCACATAAAAGTCAGACGAATAAAGAACAAGTCACAATGGTCGTTTTAAAGCTAATTCATTAATATATCCACGATATATAAGTAGTAGCCAAAAGCGAAGATTAAATGGGTTTGCCTTTACAAAAAAGTTAACTACTTTAGTAACAAGTGAAGAGCAATCGAAAACTAAAGAAGAAAAGATGAAAGAGAAGCTTAGTCTACGATGTCTTACGTCTTTTATTTGCTTCTACCGTTTCTTGTATTCTAGGTGCACAATAACCCGGCCAGGTTGGGTTTCACTTTAACCTGCGATTCTTAGAAACGGAAGAAGCCGGGGTAGAAAATGGTGAAGGGCTTAAAAACGCATTACTCGTATAACAAACCTGAAGAAAGCTGACCCACGGGATGATGAAACTATGGAAGCTTCATAGAGTTTGGAGTATGGTGATGCTGTCGAGATTGTTAAGCCCGATTCAGGTAGTTAGTTAAATGATTTGTTTTTTCCGCTTATTTTTGTTGTAACATCAAGGTTAGATTAGGAAATCTTGCTTGGGGTGTTTTCAGCGATTAGATTAGTTTGTTTGTGTATATATAGATGATAGAATAGATTGCGGATTTGTATACTTTCATGAATTAGGTTGTAAAAATCACATTTCAATCATCGACACAATTATTCTTCTATATACATTTGTTACTTGAGTTTCTCTACATGAGTGGTGAGTTGAAGCTATGTTCCGCATTTACGATATAGGTATTGTCAAAGCTTGGCTCTGTGATCGCGATGTATTCATTGGTTCATTCTGATTATTGAGTTTGACTCATTTCTCATACATTTCTTTTCACGTGCTTACTCACCTTGGTATGACATGTTTTACGAGCACATTACTGTTTTGATTGATTCCACATCGTTCGATAAGATTGATAAAGTTCCTTTGATCAGCGAAATATCTGAATAGTGTTCATTCGATTTTTCCCTGAAGTTATAGCGATTTTGTTTCATATTGATGCAGGTTTGAAATCAAGGCTTGTCATCATCGGTCATGGTTGTTACGACAATTTTTTACTTACTTTCGATCAATCTGCGTAGCTGATTTTCAAATCATCAATCGTTTCTTCTAGCTTGATCAAGGCCTGATTAATCACACATTATAGCTATCAATTCTTTGTGAATCATTGTTACATTAAAGCTTTGAATGGCCAATAGTTTTGATACATTATCATCGATCATGGTTAATTGGTTATAATTTAGCTTGATTCATCATATATCACAAATTTACTTCATTACCATTTGATAAAATGTCGATGAGCCTCTCACGGTGATAATCTGACTCATATTAAGAAACACTGTCCATCGATCCACCAATCTGATGCAAATGATCATCTTGACAAACTAGGAATTCACATGCTGCTATCTTGACAAGGAAATTTGGATCCACCTTGAGTCCAATACATCCTTTTCACCCTCTTTCCCTTTGACTTGTTTGCTACATACAGTGCGATAAAAATATACTCAAAGGTGCGATTATATCAAGCGGAGCGAGAGACATGTCTCTTTCACTCTTTCTGACCATGCAACAAGGTTGGGTTTGTGGATGGCATACGCCTGAAGCAGGCCGATAAGTGCTCTCTATCTTCCGGCTTCGATGTAATAATCTCATATTATCTTGGTTACCTGACAACTCTATCCTTGAAGAAATTCGAGGAACTATTGCTCAGTGTGTATGCTAAGATGTGTGGGACTGAAGTTAAAAACCCCACGTTTCTGCTTTGTGGATAGTGTGCGTATCTATGAGCTTGACTTGCTTTCTGTCTAATTTGTTCAAGGATCTCAAAAGTATTATGATGAATACTACTGCTAAACTCTCTAGCATACTGGGAAGGAGATTACATATACCTGAGGCCACCCACCTTTAATTGTGATTGTAAGCGGAAATGTTACTTGTCATGGATTATGGCGGTACTTGTTTTGCAATTTTGAAATATCTATGGGGGCCGGTCAAGTACTGAGTTTCTCATGGGCTTGCACTGGGAATCTTATGATCATATTAGAGGCCAAATTATCGCAGTGACTCCGGGTTCCCACTCTTGAAATGAGCTTATTCCATTATTCTCACGGAAGAAAGCGGAGAAATTCTAGGCATCATGTTGCTAATAACTCATCAACTTTCATATCATGGCGAGGCTAAGTAATTTACGGTTTATTCCATATCAGCGAAAGGAAGGGTAAAAGAGATCATGTGTACTAATTGTGCAGCAACTATTAAATGCAGTTGGCCAATTGCTCTGAGGTTGATTGGCTATCGAGATTTCAAATTCACTAAGAATGACATATACAGCATTATTATGCGGTGGTCCTATGTCACACCAGATGAATGATAATGGGTCTCCTTTACTATACTACTAACAATATTAATGTACGGAAGCATCATCGATGTTACTGACTTCGATGCTAGTAATTAAGTATTAAGAAAAAGGTTTGAACTTATGCAAATGCTTGATCAAAATATTTTGACCTCTTGCTTCTCCCATGAGATATTACACCTTGAAAGTCTGGTGAGGACCACGAGGCATGGATCCATTGCAACTTATCATACACTAGGAGGTATACATCTTTGCTCTTTTAATTCACATATTGTTTGCTCCACTTCTACCTGATTCAAGAATATTTTATTACCAGATTAGAACAAGTATTGCGATCATGTCATTTGTAATATTAAAGCTATTTACTTACATGTGTCACTAATGTAAACACATTTAATGCAAGACTACCGATTATAACACTAGACTGAACTGTCGGTCACCATGAAAGGAATGTGCAATTATCTGAATATGTGACATTAGAAAATGTGCTTTATGTGCCTTCATTCTTTGTCGATCTAATTTGAGTCACACAAATCACTAAACCGCAGTTATTTCATTTCTCTTCCTCATGATGCTTGTTTTCTTGAGGAATTTCTTCAAAAGATAATGATTGGTCTATTTGAAAGATTCAAATCCATTTGTATTACACATTCGAAGATTTTTCAAAGCTTCTGCAGCATCACCAGCGGTCTCCTTCTTCTCTTCTTGTTTCCATTTCCCTAGTTCGGTTGAATAAGAGATTTGATCATTCATGATATCATACAACCTACACCAAGCCAAATAGCTGTGGCATTATGAAGTTTAGGGCATCCATCTATCGAGAATGCAACTTCTAGAATGCTTTGTAGTATTAATTGTCATGAAATCAAAGATTGTACAATTTGTGCAGAGGCTAATGAAACTCTCTTTCCTACTATGCACATACAGCAACTTTCGATCTATTTTTCACTCATTCCTTATTGATGTATGGGTCTTCCCCTTATTCTATCACATCTATTAATGGACACAAATATTTTCTTACTCTTGTTGATGATTACTCGACAGTTCACTTGGATTCACTTATTCACAAACAAATCGGAAGTTCGATCAATCATATTAATTTCATTACACTCACTTTAAAACTTGATATAAAATTAAAATTAAAGCATTGAGATCGAGGATAATGGTTACGAGTTTATGGTGTTAACTCCTACACTTAAAGCTTTACAGAATCATTAAATCAAACTAGCTGTTATGTCACATACTCACAATGAGAAATGGGTTGTTGAGCATAAGCATCAACATCTACTTAATGTTGCTAGAGCATTAATTTTTCAATCATCGGGTTCTCTAAAGGATTACGGGGTGATGCGAAATCTTATATGACTTGACTTACTTAATCAATAGAACACCTTCTCCATTATTAAATAATGCTTGTCCTTTCACGAAGTTTATGGACATAAACCCAGTTATTCAAGCTAAGAATCTTTGGCTCTTTATGCTTTATGTGTCCACTTTCATTGCTTAGCATAGAACAAAATTTGATTCTAGAGCTCATGCTTGCATTTTCATTGGTTATCCACCACATACGAAGGTTCTGATTATATGATATCACATACACACCTGAAACTTTTAGTTTCCAAAAGATGTACATTTTCTTGAACACATATTTCCCTACTCCACAACTACTTCGGCCATTTTTTACCTACACGATTACACACAGTATAGATCTGGTGATACATTTCTAAGATTCCTATCTCACTTGATATAATTCTTTACAATGTAGCCGAGAATTCAGATACTTAGACTTACGATTCGAGTGCACAGATTTCTTCTTCTCACTCTCAGTCTCACTCCCGATACACAATCTTCTTCTTCATCACAATCCACGATCATGTCACTGAGAAATGCTCTGTTTCACAATTGATAATTCTTCTTCACACTCTCACTCTCTGTTCTCGAAATCTAGCCAGAAAAATTTGTACTCAATAAAAATGAAAAGATTATTATCTTATAATATTTCACACACAAACAACATTCTTACGCTCATCCTATTTCTCACTTCATTTCTTATGATCACTTATCACCATCGATCCGCAGTTTGCTCTAAATATTAGTTACTACTCATGAACCTGCTTCCTATACTCAGAAATTATTCAATCTCCATAATGGATAAATCTGCGATAAGCATTGAAAGCTCGAAGCTTTAGATGATAACAACACTTACAATTTGTTGTTTTCATTTACCACCGAACCCATAAACGATTCAGTTGTAAATATATTTTCAAGTTAAAACCTAAAACACGATGGCTCTGGTTACAAATATAAAGCTAGGTTAGTAGCTAAAGGTTATTCATAGAGATTTGGGCATGACTATTTTGAAACTTTTTAGCCCATGGCAGCAAAACTTTTTAGCAGTTAGAACTCTTCTTACCAATTGTTGCTACGAGGGGTGGGATTGGCAAGCAAATGGATGTCCGTAATGCTTTTCTTAATGAAGCTGGATGAAGACATCTACAGCTAATCCACCGGGATACTTGTTTTGAGGGCATTGAAAATCCTGTGTTTAAATTGCATAAATCACACTCTATGGATTGAAAGCAAGCATCCAAGGCGATTGGAATTTTAAGTTCTCTAATACTCTCGAAACTTAACTTTACACAATCTAAAGCAGTTATTCACTCTTCACAAGAACTTGCTCACGAGCTTCATTGCATTACTAGTTTATCATGGATGATATACTAATCACGGATCAAGCACAAAATTAATCACGGATGTGAAAGAAATGTTACATAGAGAGTTCAAAATAAGAGATTTAGGAGCTAAGTATTTTCTAGGACTTGTGACTTCGAAATCATCATGGCATACATATTTGCGGAGAAAATATGTGTTGGAAATATTAGGACACATGGCTAGCGATTGTAAACTTTATGGTGAATCTATGAAGTGATCTCAAATATTCTTCCCACAGTCTGATATCTTACATCCGTCGATTATGCGAACACTAATGGAAAACTTACTTATCTGACATCACTAGACGACATTTCATATGCGGTTGGGGTGTTGAAGTCGATTCATGGATAAGCCTTCAAAGAATCACTTGAATCTGACTCACAAAATATTAAGATATCTGAAAAATGCACAGGCGGAGAATCTTCTTTACTAATAATGAGTGATTTTAACTTCTTATAGTGATTGATTTGGTGCATTATGCGACACTAGAAAGTCCATTTAAGTTATTGTATGTTTTAGGAACTTCATTAATGGTTGGAGGTAAGAAACAAACCACGATGGCGAATTAAATCTCTGGCGAATATAGAGCTTTATCTTTTGCTACTTGTGAAATAATGGTTAATTTCTCTATTAAAGAGTTGATATAAAGTTAATAATCCTATCACATTATATTGTGATAATCGATGCGCTCTTCATCGTGAAGAATCCTATCTTTCATGAAAAGAACCAAACATTTAGAAATTATTTGTCATTTTGTAAGAGATAGAGTTTTAGATGGAACAATTGTTTGTCACGCGTTTCACAAAAAACGGAGTTGCGAGACATTTTCACGAGGCTTTAACTAATGCGATATGATTGGATTGATATACAAGATGAGCAACCAACATTATGCTCATCTTACGGGAGAATCTCAAAACGAGAAAAATCGGTGAAAATGATGAAGGAGCAAAAACATTACGCATAACAAACTACGAGAAAGCGTGGATGATGAAACTATGGAAACTTCATACGGTTTGGAGTATGGTGAAATTTATCGAGATTGTTAAGCGATTAGAGTAGTTAATTAAGCGGTTTGTTTTCCGCTTATTTTTGTTAGCATCAAGGTTAGATTAGAAATCTTGCTTAGGTGTTTCAACGATTAGATTAGTTTGTTTGTGTATATATAGATGATAGAATAGTTGCGGTTTGTATCTTTCCTTAATTGTTTGTAAAATCACATTTCGATCATCAACCACGATTATTCTTCTATATACATTGTTCTTAGTTCACTCTCATCAATAGTGAGTCGAGCTATATTCAGCATTTAAATCTGGGTAGTTCTCTCTCTAGGAGAAGCTTTGTGGTATTAGAATTATGAGACAACGAGTCTTATTTATAGGTGAAATTCGACCTCAATAATCGTTATTCGATAAGGAAGGTTTAGGAAGACGTTACTCGGCCCTCGACTGATAGGCTGAGCGGCTTAAGAGAAATCGGCGGGTCCATTGCGTGCTTTGTGGACGCGGTGACCCTCTTGCGGTCCCACGGTGGCCAATGCGATTAGTGCAGATCCAGATATGTTTTCTTCGTTCTTCAATTTGAACCGTAACCGTTTCCTCGAAGTGGTGCTTCTACAAAGTTGTTTCCATCTTGATTATCTTATCGGTTTATCGCGCGGCATGTTTTGACTCCTCGAACTCCAGATGCGGCGATCAATCCGGCGTATTTGCTTTCTTGTCCGATTTGGCACAATTATCTTTGGTGCTGAAAATGTGCCAATCTCTACTTGATCATGACCTACATAAAACACGCGAAGTTGGTCTTGACCGTAAGCGATACAAATATTGCATCTAGGACAAAAATGAGGATTTAAAAGTATCTTATATCGCGCGTTTCGTTTATCAGCGTCAGGCGATCTCCTCATCCTAGTTGCAAAGAGGCGGTTTGAATTGAAACTTCGATTCCTATTCCAAACCCATTGAGAAGTTGAGTCTTTCAGAATGACCCGACCCGATGGCTGAAACGATTCGACACTCTTGAAGAGTTTGAAGTTTCCATAGTTGCGAGTCTTGAGACCATCCCTGTCATTAAAAAAAGCACGATCTATGATACTCGTTAAAAATAATAAATCACACAAACTATCTCAAGACATTCCTACTACTAAGTTTGTCATACAATTACAATAACTCATTCATACTCATTTTATTTACTAGTATAGTCAACATGTGAAAGTGTAATAATATTAAATTAATTTTCTTTCACAAGAAGATTATTAAAGTTGAAAATAAAATATAGTGTGTGTGACATAAAAGTGACATCTGGATTGACAGAAAAGGTCCGGACAGCGGCGGGGAAGAAAAGGGCCAACTCCTCACTCCACTGCTCTCCCTCTTCTCTACTCCTGCAGAAGAGAAAAAGAAAAAGACACTCGTTTACTTTTGTTGTTTGGCCTCCATCTCACCACAATTTTGCTTTGCTCCAATGGCGTCATCCACCCTACTTCATCGTCTTACTCCAGCCGCCTTTGCCTCTTCCTCCTCGTCTTCTCCGCATCGATTTCCCAGAACTTCCGGTTAGCTGTGAGGAATTCAAAATCGTCGACAAGATTTTTGGAGAAGTCGCGTCACTCTAATCGTTGGTGAAACTGGCATGCAGTACCTTCTCCCATCTTCACTACAACGCATTCTACATACTTACCGAGCTTTTTTTCTCTTATTTTTCGACTGCCTTTGTTTTTCTTTATTGCGTGATTCTGCTGCTTTTGCCCTTTTCTGGTTTTTCTAGTAGTGAAATTTTGTGTTTGGTGCCTTTGAAATTTCAGTTTGTGAAATAAAAGACGATCTTTTTGTTGGCAGACCGTGTAAAGGAATAATTTTTACGCTTTACTCTTATTTGATATTGTCAATCGTTGAATATATATATTTATCTTTGTCTTGTTAAATGTGATACGTTGATTTTGCTGAAAAAGGGTTATTATTATTGGATTCTAGCTGATGGGATTGCTTATTTCTAACTTCATCTAATATTTGGATGACTAATGGAGACTGTTTTGTCTGTTAATCCCTTATTCATGTGTTGATGGATCATTGTTGTTTGTTAAAAATTTTGTGTTGATAAATCGTTGCTCTAATTCACTGAGGAACTTTTTAATCTCACCTGAGAAAACCTTGTACTTTTTTGTTTTTTGTTTTTTTCCCCACTCTAATATTGCAAACCTGAGAAAGCAAATGCGATTCTTTTTGATGGTTATATTATAACTTTTCATTTTTCATGTATGCTTATGGTAACTCTTGTTTCTATTTTTTGGGTTTCATTAACGTAAAATTAATGTTTTGATGTAGTTGAGTGTGGCAAATGTAGTTTGGATTTTATGGTACTTCTTTTGGCTATTAGATGCTGATACCTTCTATTCTAAATCCTTTTGATTTTTTTTTTTGTAGGGAAGAGCTCACAGATCACTGAATTCCTACTGGAAGAAAATATTGAGCCCATACTCTGTACCCAACCCGTAGATTTGCTGTTTGTAGCTGTTTACTAGGGCTAATGGTGGCAAGGGCTACCGTAATTCTGCAGTAGGCGGTGAAGTTGGGTACCATATTGGTCATTCAAGGGTATTCTCAGCT
This sequence comes from Plantago major, assembly GCA_026545765.1. NCBI lineage: Eukaryota > Viridiplantae > Streptophyta > Magnoliopsida > Lamiales > Plantaginaceae > Plantago > Plantago major. Next base: position 117,271 of record JAIFAC010000299.1, on the reverse strand, counting down.
GAAGTAAGCTTCTGAATAGTAGATTATATCCGTGCCAATTGACACTCCTCAACAAATGTATTGATTATCCATTTTGAGCTGGTTGCTGACCTGTCTTTGTTTGGAGTCAGGAATATACTTCCCCAAGTGGAATTGCTTTCCATTCTTTTCCTTCCATGCATGATGCACTAAGCACAAAGGATTACGGGCACTTTTTGCATTAAGTCATTTCACGACCCAATAATCACTATTAATGTCTTTTGAAGCTATATTAGAGTACATATTACTTTGTATTTAGTAAATACAAAATGTTTTAATAGAAATGCATATTTTTGCATGCTTTTGTGGTTTCTTTGTAGTTAGACTAGAGTAATATCTAAATCTTGTCTGGGGTTCCAAACCTATATGTTATGCAGTAGCTGTTTACTTACGTCCCCTAACATTTCAATTGTGCATGTTTGGGAAAATTTGACAGAGGCATTAAACTGGCAGTTGAAAGTTCACTTGGCGGAGATTATTGTTTTAGTAGGAACTGGTTTATACTCTGAAAGAGGGCGTAATGTCAAATAAATGAGTAATTATTGATTGATTGATTTGAGTGCAGGGGTTTTAAGCGCTTCTGCTTGCAAGTCTACATCCCGGTTTAGAACCAATTAATTACTTACATCATAAATGAGAATGTTTGAAATAACAAATGCTTAATTTACACAATTATACATTGATGTATGTCAAGATCTTTTATTGACAGAGGTTGTCCTCAAAAAGAAAATTCCAATTTCACGGAGCTTCTGCCGCTAATGCCGTGAAGCCGTCTGGCTTCTGAGTTCTATTTAGGTCTTCATTGTTGGCCTGTCTATTTTAAGGGCATGAGTTGCAAGAAGAAATAAAAGTGTGTCACTTCAATGCAAATATCGTTTTGGTTCTGAGGAGACAAGTTGTTGTAGGAGTACCTTTCATGCCAGATTTTCCCCTGTCGTTGCTCATTAGTCTTACCTTTGAACTCTGGTGATAGATCCGTTACTGTTGTCAACTTCCATGAACTGATCATTAACCCATTAGTTTGGTATCTCATTGACTAATACTCTTATTTACTCAAAAGAATCAATATTTGTTTCCAGGTCCAAAATTGCCTTATTCAAAACGTAGCTGGGGTTCTGTTGGATGAAATGCAAGAGAGGGAATTATGAATGCCCTGAAATCTATAAAGTTATTGACTCTTGATGAGGTACATAGAAAGATCTGTGGAGTCTGATCTTGTTCTTCCATTTTGTATGCTCAAAGCAGTTCTTACTCAAAAACAACGACTTGAGGTTTAGTATTTAACTGTCAATCCATTATGTTAGCTTTTTGTAATAATAATTGATATTACACTGTATTCCATTGATGCTCTACATGGAGTTCTAAACTTTAAGATTTTGATGATTTGAAATTAGGTGCTGATGTCTGCGACTGCTTGGGATATTTCAAGATAATAAATGAGTATTTTAAGGATCTTGGTAGAGGTGAAAAAGTGGAAGTGTTGGCAATTCCTAACCCTGGGAAGAAATCCATATGTCAGAGGGATGTTCTTTACCTCGAGCAGGTAGCATCCTAATCAAATCTTTCGCCATCATTGTGCATAGGTTTAATCAACCAACCTGATTCTTAAAGCATGTATTTGTTGATGTTGACCTTCTTCGAAAAACCCACACCAGTACTCATTTTTTTTTTTCTTCAAAGTGGAAAGCGTTATTTATACACCTCTGCCCCAGACTACTATTTATGATCAGAAGTGGCCCTCTAATCAAAATCCTAAATGCTTGTATGTACATAAGAATGCACTATATACAAATATAAGGAAGCACCAAGGGCAAACACGCTATCTAACCAATTTAAAATGGAGTGACAAAAGAAGTATCCTGGTTGATTATCACACTTATGTGTGTGTTGCAGTAGCAGTGCCAAGCAGACGGCATCCCTAAAGAGTTTCTGTTTTTTTAATTTCTCATTATCATCACTCTAGTTCTTCAGGAGTTTTGCACCCCTAGTTCTTATGTAATTTCATGTCCAATGAATTAGAGAATATATTTTATAAATAGTAGTAAATGACCTTTTTGTTTCTTTTTCTTCTTTAGAATTGTTCTTAAGACTGTATAACGGCTTCCAAAATTTCAGTACTAACTGTTCAAATTTTAACAATAAAACCTTGAAATTATTATGTAGATTTTTTCTTGCAATCCCTTATCTCAGGAATCCTATTTCTGCCACTTTGTCTGTGTAATGCATATACTCCCTCCGTTTCTTTTACAAGAGGTTTACCTTTTGGTTTTGTGTAAAATTTTAAGAAAATGGATTAAAAATATTAAGCAGAGTGGTAAAAAGTAAGATGATGAAGAATAGGAAAAGTAAGTGAGAGAATAGATAAAAGTATGAAAGAGTGTTTAAAAATTAATAGGTAAGAATGGTGGGTTTCCAAAAAGGAAAGCGTTATACTTAAAAAAAAAGCTCCCGAAATGGCAAAAAAGTAAACCTTTAAAAAGAGCCGGAGGAGTACTAAATAACATTTTATGTAACCCATAACCAGTATTTTTACTCTCTCCTACTCAAAAGAATTAGAAGTTTCCTACTTTATTTGCCAAATAAATGTAAGAGTTAGAGGTATTTTGCACTCCTTATTTTCCATTAATATAATTATGTCAAGATTTTCTAAATTTATTCAGTTCCAAATTATCCAAATTAACCTAACTTGATTTTTCTCTACTTCATTATAAAAGGATAATTGGAATTTGATAAAAGTAATTTTGGCAAAAAGCTAATATATTCATAATTGGTTTAGAAAAATCAGATCTTCATTTATTTTGTGAATTAATAGTGGACAGTTTTTTATAAATATAGTTCTATTATTAGCAAAACAAACTTCAAATCACATTTGACGTGAATATATAAAATATTGTCCTGATGATTTCTTCTTAGCGGACCACTAATGGCCCCATTTAATTAGCCTTTTTAGCATGCCTTTTGCATTTCCACCTTGGTTCAAAATGTGACTCGAAAAGAAGTATTTCGAGATCATGCATTGCACTGGGTTTGCCAAGGTGCAGTAAGTGCCAAAATAGTCGCGCTACTATGCAGCTTGCGCGCCACAGATTCTGGCATGCAGCTGTTTTAAATAAATATAAATAAAAAAAGACTTTGTGAATGTTATTCTCACATAGATAGAGCGCACGGAATATGGTGCTTGTAACTGCACACCTAATGAGAATTTTACTACAAGAGAGCAACCTATGTGGTTCCTAATAACAAGTCTTCCATGTTTGAGTAAGTGAACTTCTTGGAATGGACCCTGACAACATCCATGAGATACTGTTCTGGACCCTGAAGTCCAGCAGTAGCTGAAGCTGATCACTCAAACCTGAATGTGCACATGTATGAATTCACTTAACTTGGTGATATACATTCATAAAAATGAACCTGATATGGAGAGAAAAGCATTTTAGTGTTTCCTCCCAGCGTACTATGCACTTTTCGAGCAGCAGTGGCACCGTTTGGAAGCCTTTCCTGGCGGAGTGCTTCAAGATTAACATTTTGCATAGCAGCATAGATACTAAACAACTCTCAAATCAATGAAGATCTGGAAGTCCCCACGTAAAGGTACTCAAGATTTATTTTCTACTGCAGTAGGTAGATGTTGATACGCATACTGGTGCCTTGGAGCAGTGAGGACATCGCAATATTTTATCAGCGAAACTTATGTTTTGCATGATTTATGACGGCCTCAGCAATAACAAAAGGTAAACAATTTTTTATCAAATGTAGAGTTTATACTGGCCACAAACATTGCAGAGTCTTCTGTAACAATACCAAAAGTTGAATGCGTGATTGACTCCTGTAGATTCTTTTACAAGTTTTTGGGACTGCTTGTGTCTGAAAACAGAATCTGCTGAAGCTTATCTGGGTTTCAAAGTCACTGGTAAACAACTGTATAATGGTTCTTAGCATTTCATGTCTAGTCAGATTTTTGCTCTAACAGTGTATTGTTGCAGGCCAGGGAACAACGTGGGGAGATTTACTGGTGGGACTTATAGCGATGAAGTCGTGTGTATTACCGGCTATACGGTAACAGGATATTTTTTGGTCAATTGGAGGATTATGGGGCAGCAATATTAATAGTTATCATGTTGCGGATGCATGTGCTGTGCTTCAGATATGCTGTGCTGAATCTAGAGGCGGCTATAAATGAACCCAAAGGTGTGGTTAGCTATTTTCACCTGCTACTCCAGGAATTTGGAGACCATATGAAATTTGAGTTGCTTCTCTCTCTGTACTGGATTTTCTTCTTTTTTGGAAAATTTGAAACCTGCTTGTGTCTTACCTGCACAAACTCCTCTATGGTTCCAAGAATACAAAATCCTCCATGGTTAAAAAGACTTCAAGTACAAAACCCGTCTTTCTACATCACCTTTAATGAGATAGCGGTTTTTCTTACTTAGGTCAACAAATCTGGAGATTCTTGTGCAGGTATTCTAAACCTGTTGGGGCTGTAAATGCATTTTCTCTGTTGCTTCTTTCTCATTTCTGGTAACCGACTTAATGTGTCTTGGTACTTGAGCAATTTCACTGCATATTGAATGGCCGATGCAAATTAAATTTACACTAAATTTGTTACCAGTAATAATCTTCTCATACCAGGTATACAATTACTTTGCCATGTTAAGTAATAAAATTCCCTTCTGGTCATAAAGATTTGCTTCATTATTTAAGTGCATTCCTTTAGGAAATGAATTGCTTATAAACATCCCCTACCTTCGCACTCTAACTGGTCATCAGTTTTTATTTTATTTTAGTCTTCCAGGCATCCAAACATTTCCAAACCTTTTCCGGTTTGCATTAGTAAATGAGCTGAACGAGAATTGACACCTCGTGCATTTCATCCCCTCTGGCCTAGAAGTTGTGTTAGTATTATGGTTGTTGTCAGATGCTACTCTTGAGTATAAAATTTATAGGTACTGTAGAGAGCAAAAGGATATTCCTTCAGCAGTTTTAGGTGCTACTTTGATTCATAAAACATTTTGTTGTTTGTCTACCTACCTAGTATAAATGAATAAAGCAGTTTGCTTAAGTTTCTTTCTCACAACGACATTACTGCAGAAGGCTATGGATCCCCAGATCCCGATGTAAATTGAGGATGCACTGGATTTGCTAGTTCATGTCGTGCATTGGGAGAAACACGTCTTCCTGAACCCCGTCATGAGCTTACATTTATGGGCTGACTGCTGGCCTAGTTTCTCCCTTTCATTTGATGCTTCTGTTCTTATTCTCAAGTTTGGGAACATAGGAATGCTTAAATGAAGGAATTCTCCTTGGTATATTGATGGACCTTCAACCTTTACCCATTCTCGTCCCATTTTGGGTTTGCAGAAAACTTCCAGGTATTATTTCCATTGACTTTGAGCTTCATTTAACCATATATATATATATATATGATAGTATGTATCATGCTCCCCAGCCTGGATGTTGCTTGATTATTTATGTATATGGTTTATGTTGTTTGTTTGTTTATCCTTTTCCAGTTCTTGGGAGCACACTGATAAGTTTACAGGTGGGGATAAACTTGGGGCTACTTTAGAGCAAAAGGAGGTGCTGTACACCACATGAAACTTATGTGCATTTCCAGTTCTGTGGCGAGTTTACAAGGTTTTACCTGCATTTAGTTTCTGCCAAACATCCTTTGGAGTTTGAGATGTGTTATGGTGACACTAACTCGGAAGAATTAACCTGTTCTACAGAATGTAGGCGCGCGCAATGACTTGATCAGCTCAAAAGCTTTTGTTAAGCTTGATGAGAATGACATTATCAAAACTGTGCAGTCAAAGATTGAGGGAAGAATGGTGCTTTTCGTTTCACAACCTTGTCCACTACCTGCACTCCAACAGAGGTTGCTGAGACATGTATGATTTCTTGATAATAATTATGACTAATTACATCTGCATTTTTCTGAGGTTGCCCCTAATCTATGCTGCAAAATTTGGATATAATAATGATAGAGCAGAGAGAGATTTATGGATAAGAAAAAGAGATGATTTTAGTGTAGCAAAAGCTACTATTCTGGAGTTCTATTGACAGGCGTAAATAAAATAAAGTAAAGACGCAATCTCCAAAGGGCGAACCACCTAGTGAGTAGTATCTCTAAGAAGCTGAAATAGACTAATTTCTGACTTATGAATAATAACCCTAAGACTCTTATATAATAAAACCAACTTCCTAATTAGAGCTGGAACTCTATTAGCTAATAACTACTGCAAGCTCCAAATTAAACTTAAGCGCTATAAAAGGTAACTTTCTATCAATACTAGAATTTGTTCTATAGCCCAATAATAAGTATTAATCCTAATAATATTTTAGGATTCTAGGTCAAAGTAACATATATAATTGTTTGTCAACTTCGGTTTTGGGGAAATAAATCCTGTTATTATCACTATAGTTAAGATGCTAATATCTACGTTTGGAGGGTTGATCCAGGGTAATATAGGAAACCCTGGAGAGCATAGATGTAAAATAAATGTAATCAACATACTAAAAAAATGATTTTTGATTTACTCTGGAAATGTAGAGATGTTTTGTGCAGATGATGAGATCATAAACTCTCTGCACAGTTTACGTCTAAAATTTTTTGTTGGCATCTGATGGTATACCACTTCATTATGAGACCCTATGAATATCAGCATACATGCTATCTTAGAGTCTATAGAGGAGTGGAAATGTGGATGCTTTGGCTTTAGGAAGTAGATGACCTAGGTACTTGAATTTCAAAGACTTGTGTTACTTTACCATTTTGTTGGACCTTATGACTTTCAAACAAACAATGTGGTGACCAAGTTTGCTTCTACTGTTAAAGAGGTACTATATTTTTGGTCACTCAAGGTGAGTTTAGTAATTATTATGACGCGTTCTGATATCACCTCATTTTCATTGTGTGTAAAATAGATGAGAATGCAGCTGAGTAGGAATGTGTCCACGAGAGCAAGAATGGATACTTTCCTGATAACGGACATCATGATGCTGGTGAATTGCTCCATTGTGCAGATACTTTATCAAGGTTTTATGCAGGAGGGAACTGAATGCTGGTTTTTCTCCTCTCAGAAGCACAAACAAGAGACCTCTCTGCAGAATTTGTATTCTCGCTGCAGGTATCTATTGTATGTTCACGTTTTTTACCTTGGGATAAATTGATAAGTACTTGTTCATTATCGACTGTGTTTACTTAGTTGTGAGTGGCCATCCTGGATACTTGATGATTGTTATTTGCAGGGATGCCGCATGATGGGGATTCCTCGCGTCTTTTTCTCATGATTCTGAATCTATAGCTGTATCAGGCAGTGGCTTAAGTTTGTGCTTGCCAGAGGATGATTATACTGATGCAAATTCTCTTCTGCAATTACTTCCCTTGCTGCTTGAGGATGGATGTATACTGTTATTGGATGACATTGACCTTCATTTTTCTTCAAATCTACGCCTGTCATTATGATCCTTCCGTGCATAATTGTCAACCCATCCCAAACAGATCTTTCCGCTCTTGGGCAATCCTCGCATAGAAGAGCATAACAATCATTGAAGTAGCCATTTGTATCAATCAATCATGACCAGTGCCATAGAAGATGTAGTGCCATATAAGGAAGCTAACTTTGAGCATACAGGTTTTGAAGAACTCTTGAATGGTGAGGTGATATATTATGCAGAACTAAAAGTCTGACTGTTGATGTATCTTAAGATAAAATTAAACTTGGTTGACCTTGGATCTGTCTTTAAATTCTACTCATGATTTCTCAATGGCAGTTAAGGCTCACTTTTTGTGGCCAAGGTTTCTTTTGTTGGATATAAATGCTCATGTTTGATACTTGTAATAATTGTATCAGGTGGAAAAATTGGCCGGGACTGTTTTCTTCCATCTCTCTCAGATTCCCTTTCCATTTGATGAGGTGAAGTTGGGGAAGTTGTCAGGCCAGGATGACTACTAGAAAGGAAATGTTCATGTCAAAGTCTGTTTCTGTTTTTGACATGCATCCTCCTACTGATATCCAGTTTGGTGATTACATCAGTATTCCGTCAGTGTCTCCTTGAGTCATTAAAAGACGTGCATAGCAAATTTTATGTTGCAATGCAGTGAAAGTATAGAAGCTTATCTTTGTAAAATTATACAGTCTATGGGCATGAAACAAGTTGGTGTAGGCACATTGTTTTATGGGAATTCATGATGGTCTAGTACCTCTCTTACCTGTGTAGCTTGAATATGTAATTATTACTATTTCTGGGGCTATTTATCATGAAGATTTTGCAAACTTTTGCATCCATCATGTCGCCTCAGTTTGCTATTAAGTAAGCACACTTTTCTTTGCGTTGATTGCAGAAAAAGTTATGAATTGAAGTTGAAATACAGTTCAATCTAGATTTAATAATTCAATAATACTTCTTTGGTATAGGCATCTTTCTTATATGGCCAATGTATGGCTTAATTTAGTAAAAACAATAAACACATCAAATTGTTCATGAAACTCGCGTCTAAAGTTGAATAATTGTCCACATACATAAGCTGAAACCAGAAAATCAACAACCAAGGAGTTTGTTTTTTCTCCTCATTTTTCAGTAGTGACTTGATAATCTAAACCTATGCCCAAGGATCCACAACCCGTTTCAATACTCTTAATCACACAAAATATGAACCCATTACCTCAATCTTAAAACTTCTTTTTTGCACCACAGCTAGAGATTGATCAACCTCAATCGAACAATAATGGTAAGCTCAACACTTGCTAACTCAATGAGAGCTAAACGCAATTCATCTAAAAACACAATCATGTCGATGTGGATGGATCGTTTTCTAGGAAACATAGCAGTAACATTGTCATATTAGTCCTAATGAGTTACGACAATATTTAAAAATGTTAATAGACAAATTAGGACATGAATTTAAATTCATAACTTCAAATTGTGCCAAGGCGGGGAGATTCAACATAATAACATCCGCCCACGTATAATGCAAGTGTGAACCTGAAAGAGTAACATCCTGATATACACTCCATTGGCACCTTCATTTGTGCTTGTCCCCCATCTTGAACTTACACGATCAAGTGCAAGCAAAAGGAAGCTTATAGGCCCTAACCCAGAATTTCTGTTAGGACCATCATTGAAGCTTTCATTGAAGCTCCATTTCACGATCTTCTTTCACGGCCAGTGAAAAAGAAACAAACCGGAAGCGACGAGAGTTGAGCCTTTAATTCTTCGGTCTGAGATAAGCATTGCTTGCGAAATAGTAAAATGTGTGTGATGGTAAGTAAACTAAATTCAATTAAACGCAGTGATCGAGCTTGCGGTTTAATTAACCACATACGGCGTAAATATGTTTGTGACAGCTAAACAACTATACAATTCTTTGAAGAACAATAAATACATAAAGCTACAGAATCGTCATAACAACTTCTGAACAAATGTAAGAATAGCAACAACAGAAAACACTTAGTAACACCGAGAATTCGTGCTTGATCGAATTGATCTCACGTTACTGCAGGACGAGATGAAACCTTTCACTATCACATTGTTCGAGCACTTGCGAGAATTCTGAAGTTACAATCCGCAGTTACAAGGAGATGAAACTGGTGAACTCTTCCGCTAAGAATCTCTCCCCTGAGAATCAATTTCTCTTATACAAGCTAACACTCAATTGACCTTATAGAAGAACATGTTGATGATGATCAATAATGATCTCTGACTATTTATACTAATTACCGCTCGTCTGTTGCATTGGTGATGATTTAAGCTCAATTGTCAAAGAACGAATTACCAACAATTAGTTTCCTCTTTAGCTTCCAAGCATCCTCGATGCGCACCATTGATTCAGCCAAGATTCGATCCTATGCATCCTTTGAAACTTCGGCATCAGATTAAGCTACTGACCGTCTCCACCTTAGCTTGATTCCCATACGAATCAACTTGACTCCTCAAGTTGAAGGCGCCCTTTCTTCTCATTCCATAGAGACACACATAACAAACTTACGAATTATTCTGACCTTACGGTAAAACGATCAAAAAGTGTTATCTTTTATTGTGAATTTTCAATACTTTTATAATACCTCTAGCTTCTTCATCCCGACAAAATGCGACGTGATGCATTTTTGGTTGTCATGAAACATCGATGTTTTGTGAAGTTGAATTGCTCCTTGATTGTCGAGTAGATAGGTACTGCGGCTTTGATGAACATCAAATTCTTCAAGTAATCTTTTAACTTGATAAACTGCTACTTGATACCGATGAAGTGCCATAAGTTAGAAACCCGTTAGTTGATACGACAACTACACTTTGATGACTAGACTTCGGTGATTCTGATTACATAAAATTGAAAATGAACCACGTAAAGAGATTTCCTTGTGTCATTGGCTGCAAAATCTGAGTCGACACCAACCAACTAATGCAACATTAAGCTCATGTCTTTTGTTCAATCGAATCTGGTTCATGAACATATCTGGAAGGTATTTAGGCTTCCGATGTGATCTTCCGACTCCACCGTGAATCTCTTGACAACACTCATTATATGAGCTAAATACGAATTGACATACTGCATAGGTCATCAGACTACCTACAACATATAGGGCTGTACTCATGTATTCAACTTCACTTGTAGGATGCTGTGACTAAGAGATAATTTATGGTGTATTGTCTTTGGACATATCTTTGACTTGTTCATATTGTACCTCCACCAGTACCTTCTTGGAGATAATCACTTTGAGACAAAATGATTTGGTTTACCAAGTCGAATTGTCAATGTCATGCCTAGTATTCTCTTGGCATTTTCCTAAGTCTTTCATCTCAAACTCGAACAGGTTTTCTCTTTCAAGCTCTTTAATTCCTTTCCTTTGACTTTACTTTCTCATCAACATATCATCTACATATAGGAGTAAATAAGTGATACATGGCAATTTTGAGAGATACACAATTTGTCAGCTGCTTCTCCCAAACCAAGCTGAGGTTATATACTGTCAGCTCATATCTGCTACATTGGGCTTTATTTGAAGCCCGTAAATTCCTCGACAAAGCAGGCTTTATTAAGTCCTATCTTTAATTTTTCAAACCTTGAGTAGCTTTGCGTATAAATAATCTCTTCTAATTCTCCGTAGCAAAGTCTTTTGGGTTTAATATCTAATTGATGAAGAAACATCCCACATTGAGCTACAGTGTGATAATAGCCTGATGGAAGTATAGCCTTTCTACGGAGAAAAGAAATCTCTGTTATAGTCTATACCTTCTCTACGACCTTGAAACCCTTAGCAATAGAGTCATGCCTTGTATAAAATCATTCACCATTTGCAACTTCCATTTCTTCTTGAAGATCCGTTTATATCCTTTTAACCTTATGACCTTTGGGTATATTTACAACATCCCAGGTATGATTCTTGTTCCAATGAATTAAGCTCCCTCATTGTGCTTTAATCATTAGTTCTTCTCGAACATGTGGTTGCTTACGTAAATGTACACAGTTCTGAATATATAACTTCTTCAGGCATTTTCGACATATGACTACATATATGACTTATTTACTCTTCGAATCCATACATGTCGAATCTTTGTATGGGTTCTCCTCTGTCCCTTTCTAGCTAAAATCTTTTCATCAATTCCCATCAACTTTTGTTGATCTGGTATGTGACCTTCTTCTGCATCAACATGATTACGATCAATGATAATATGCTCTTCTTCACCTTGAGCTTGATCATTTCTCCTTATGAGTAGTATGGCTCCACAAAAAACTACTTCACTTGAATGCATGCATGAACTTTCTTGAGTGGATGAGTTGACCTTAAGTGGCATGGCACTCATTGAAAGTGCATCCCTGCTAATCCCTTTGCTTTCTTTCACGAGGTTGATACGCGACATAACCCTTCACATCTTGGATATCGAGAAAAATGCATAGCATATTATACGGTCTCTAATTAATCACCGCTAGCATGTGCAAGGGCTAAACAGCCAAAAACTTTCCAGGTGTGATAAGTCAAAATTTATTTTCAGGACCATATTTCTTGGAGTTTGAACTTCGAAGTCTTGAAGGACTTACGACATCAAAGAAACATCTTGTAGTATTTGCCTCTCCCCATAATGATTTTGACACACAGGCTGAGTATCAACACATCTCACTCTTTCAGGTAATGTCCTATTCATCCTCTCATTTCCCCATTACGATAATTGTACAAGTTAGTCACTGTCTTAGCAATGCCTTTCTTTGCACAAAACGCTCAGATTGTAGATAAGAACTCAGTCAATATCATTCTTAAATGCTTCCTTTGACCTTGATTGATTTCAACCCGGTGATCGATCTCTAAACTTAAATAGCTTCATCTTTGGTTTTGGTATGTAAACTGAGCTTTTCTTGAAAAATCATCAATTATAGAGATGATGCTCTGCCTCACAATAGTGAGGTTGCCTGGGCCCCCACCAGATCGAGGAGTGAATATAATCTAAAAGTTGGCTTTTGTGTTTTGTTGGCGGGTTATACCTGGTCTTGTATTACTTTCCATGATGCATATCTTCCACGGAACATCAACTTAGATGATGTCATTTTTGGAGACCTGTTTATATGCGCTCTTTTAGCCCATTTTCCTTTGAGATGGCGTTCTCTTGTGCCATATAGGTGAATGTCGGTATTCACGATGGCCTTTCTCGACTATGGTTGTTCCTTGAAGGTGGTATAGTTCGACATTTATTTCTTCACGGTGAACCTTCTCACCAAGTTTAACTTGGAGAACACCATGTTTAGAGTCAAAATAGTAACCCATTGAATCCGGCTTGCCGGGGAAATTAAATTTCTCTTTAAACTAGGTATGTATCGGCGTCATAGAACCCTTACAACACCATCATGCATTTTGATCTTAATGCTGCAATTCTTTCACTTTATGAGGGTAATCATCCACTGTGAGAACACTTCCACCATTTTACGTATTTAAGATCAACTGAACCAATCCTTAATATAGCATAAGAAGAACAACCAGAATCAAGTATCGGCGAATAATACTATGATCGATGCCCTTGCCAGGCTTACGCATTCTCATAATCATTTGAAATAAATGGTGTATTTCTTTGTATTATTGGTTTGATAGTTTTAGTGCTCACGACTGGTGTGTTTCTTTTGAAAGCTGAAGACATTCTTTCTTTAAAATGTCCTTGCTTGTGATTGATAACATTGCGTACTCTCTATGTTATCATTGAAATCCACTTGTCGATTGGGGTTCCCTTATCTCCTTCTTGCCTATGACTCTATTTTCCCTTTGATTGTTTTCTTTGTTGAAACTTAACATTTAATCCTCACCTGATTGTACTCTTTTGATGCGTTGCCATCATCTCATGATATTAGTCTTGTTCAGTGACATCCATTGTAAAGGCTTGTGCTTCTCCCGTGGTGTCTTGAATGCTCTCGTTAGTGGGAAGAGCATTCAACGATGCTTTATCCTCGCTTTTCATTGATTTGACAAAATCTCCGATTGATCATGGTAGTATCTTGATCCTCAAGTTGGTAGTTATTGATCTATCTTCAACCATTGAAATACCAAATAACGCTGTTTACTTAAAGATCTTTATTTCTGGCGGACTTTGCATTGTACATTTTGTAGCTTCTCCCGTATCTACTTTGCGATTTGTGAGATCTCCCAGACCTCTCGGCGTGTTATCACCCGATGCGATTGTGTACTTGTTTACACTAGCTTCTTTTGATGGTCATTGTATGCAAATTCTTGAAGTACCCCGAAGCACCTTGATGGCCGAAGCGCTTTTCATCTTTGCTTTCCGGTACGAAATCGCCCGTTCATCGGTTTCTCCATGTCAACTAGATAGCGCCATTTCATGTGTTGCGGTACAATGATTTTCCATGACGGCTACTGTTGTAGAAGCTTGACTAACAACTATGCAATTGCTGAAGACAATCGTCATAAAGGCTACGAATAAATCGCTTAACAACTATATGAACAAATCGCCGCAAAGAATATAACCTTGAAAGCGAGAGTAACACGAATTTTGTGCAATCAATTGATCGTGCAGGACGGATGAGAACCTTTTTTGCACTATCACGAGGATTGAGCACACGAAATTACAATTGCAATCTTGATTACAGAATCGAAACACAATTGAACTCTTCGCTGAAATCTCTCTAAGAATCAATTTCTCTTCTGAAGCTTCTTTTCGAGAATTGTGGATGAAAGATATATTGATGATGATCGATAAGCGATCTCTGCTGACTATTTGCTACTAATTACTCGTCTGTTGCATTGTGGTGATTTAGCTCCAGGTATCCAAGTTAGTTGTGACTAACTTTCCTCTTTAACCTTCAAGCGTAGAAAATAAGTCTTGCCAGTGGATTCATCAAGATTGATCTATTACCTGACTTGACATCAATTAAGCTGACAAGATGTATTGGCACAAATCATGAAGCTAACCACATAATGTACTTTGAATATTGTAAAACTAGGCTCCTCGGTAGTTACTGGCAAGAACAATATTGCTATTTCGGTGAAAAGCATACATATATATGGAGCAGTTTGGAACAACTTCTCTCTGTTTCTTGCAGACTATGGAAGCTATAGAAATGACTACCTTTAGTTTTATTCGATAACCAATTGATAAGGATAATGCTTAATCTTGTGTCATATTGTAATTAGGAGCTATATAAACTCATAAAACAGACAATCAATAAACTCTGAGGAGGAGGCGGAGACACTCTGACTTATGACTCTTCAGTGAAAGAACGATCAATGTATTTTACGTTGCATCATTGGTTTAAATCTAGTCGATATACATAATCTTAAGCAGTTGATCTTTGTTTCCGAAGGGCTATAGTCTGTCGAGGAGAAGCGGGGGTTTATGTCTCCGTAATTTATTATGACATGCTCTGAATAATGTATTACTAGCATATTATGAAATCGATTAATAGGAAACTCATCAAACGGAAGAATAATTAATAAACTAAATACATAATGATAAAGAAGCGTTACGGCTATTTTATTTAGGAATACTCTGTTTAGATTTTATTCGACCCAACCTAATGACTTATCGAAAACAGTGATTAAGTACTCTTGGATTCACTTGAACCACTGGCAAAGAGGAAACTCACTAGGTATGATAGTCTAGCAAATCTTGTATAGGATGTTAGGTCTTGAAATGTAATTTTTTATTTGTGAAGAAGAAGACGAGAAGAAAGGCATCCGGAAAAGCTCATGATTTGAATTTGAAGGCACTTGCAAGATTGCTGAAGACGAGGTTTTTAGGATACCTATGTCCGAGATATCTTGGAGAAACAGAATGTTTTGGAAACACACGGTTGCAAAAAAGATATCACGAGAATAAAAGGTTTAAAGAGACAAGGAAAGTGCTTACAGATATCTCTACACTCGGTATACCTTGGACATAAAATATGCTTACAGAAAAAACATATTATAACAAGTTGTAATTAAACCCAGTAGTATGCAGGCTATGATGATCTCTACGGAAAGAACATCGCAAAGTTTGAGGAAAACTACTGATTGTATACAGATCCTACGATACCATGCATGAGTTCCGTTGGCACTCTGAGGACAAAATATAATGCGATTATGCATTAATTGCCCCATGGGGCAATGTTCACGAACAAAGCGGTATGCCGAAGAAAACCGAAGACAAGCACCCTTTCACGGTACTATATTCGAGATATCAATAGTTTTGAATTTGATTTATAGCGCAGCGGATACTATTGACTGCAACTCAAATTCATCTATAAATATCAACACTTAGATACCTTGAGAACACACCTTAGTAGCAGGTGAACTTGAAGAATCTTGAATACTCACACAAAGCGCTCTCGAGCCAAACTACTTACCTTGAGCTTTACATTGCGACCAAAGCTCTTGATTCTAAGTAGCACAAAAGTTCTAAGTGTCTGATCATACCATGAGCATTGTTGTATACTGTAGAAAGAGTTGAACTAAGATTTCATATCTAAAGTTTCATTCTCTTGAACACTTACCATAGACTTATGGAGTGGATGAGAGGCAGATACCATACATTGAAAGTGTAGTAAGTATGCTTGATTCAGGCTATCTGAATATTGAACAAGTTATTAAAGAGCTCACACTGACAAAACAAACCTAAAACCCGAACACACATTATCACGGTGTGGGCTGAGAGTAGTACTGGTTTGGGAAACTAAAGGAATAACTCCAAGGTTCTTGAGCGACGAGGAAGTACTTAGCTTGAGGGAAGCTGAGAATAGCTGAAAAAGGTTTACGAGGGAAGCGGAAATCGGAAATGGCCATTTCTATTGTCGTAGCACCGAGAACTGGTCATTTACCCCGAGAAGATTATCTGTCTTCAACAAATTTAAGACATCACGACAAGAAAGATAGAAGAATCTTCAAAAGAAGTCGAAAGAGCTATGCTTTCAATGAAAGGAAAAAGATTGAACTCATTTGGATGCTCCTAGATGTTGAGTCCGATTAAAGGGATGAGGATTGAGATGATTCCACCTTTGCCTTCCCGAGAAATATGCGTTGTTTCTCAGCAGAAGTAATTGACTTTGGTAAAGGAAGAAAGAAGTGTGTGGAATGGGTGAAGAAAATCTTCTGAATCTCTCAACAGTGAACCTTGTCTAATGGTACATTGAGGTAACTTACGCGCTACTTCTGTTATACTTATGAAAGTGATGGCGGAAGAGAATCGAAAGAATTGGAAAAATCTCGAGAAAAGAAATTGAAGTCTTTACAAAAGAATTTCTAATGTTCCGAGCTAGAGCGAAAATTCCGAAGAAGAAGAAAGAATTGATTCTCTTGCAAAGGAAGAAATTCCCTAAATTAATTAAAGATATAAAGAGAGAAAAGGATCTTTGAAAATGCATTTCTCAAGGGGCTAGGATATTCACGAGGCAAAAAAGAATCACGTATTAAAGAAAAGCGATGGCAAATCTTCAAAAGAAATGTGAAGAGTCTTCTTTACTGAGAATAAGGAACTAAAAAGAAACAACTATTCTTTTCAATCTTATGTGCAAAGCTAGTGACACTCTTCTTGATACAATCTTATTTAAAGATCCTTGGAAAGAGAGGACTTAAAATTTGAGACACACACCTGCAGATAGTTCCACCACTCACGAATAAGAGTAATGAAGGACTAACATTAAATCGGGTGAAATCAATGCAAGGTGATTCCCCGAACAATCTGACGGTAACCGGTCAGATTGAAGCTAAGATTGTTGTGAAAGGAAAAACGATTACGTAACCAAGCCTTTGTGAGGAAAAACAAGTCCAAAAAAGAAAAGCCTTGGAAATGTCTAAAGAAAACATAACTGCTCTTTGAAGTACACAATCACCCACAGTGCTATGTCTCTCAAAAGGAAAAATTGCAGGGAGCTGGAAAAATTTTCTTATATCCGCGTTTTACGGAAAGAAAATTGATCGTATCGAGAGACTAGCAAAAGGCTGCTGAGAAAAGGATCTCGGAACAACATCGAGGTGCTTTTCGGAATGGTATTGGCTATAAACCCGCCGATTGAAACAACTTGCTTTCGCTTGAATACTGAGCAAGAGCAAAACTGATGGATTAAAAGGCTAGAATTGCTCACATCAATTATCGGAAATGAGAAGATAAATCAAGAAATACAGCGAAAAGTCTGAATGCGGGAGCTAGAAGAAATTAACGCTAGGAAAGCTAAGTTCTTTGAAAGCAGACTCGGAAGCGGCAATTGTGAGGTATAAAGCACCAAATGGAGCACCTAAAAGGAACACACGAGGAAAATAGTTCTTAACGAAAAGCATGATGATACTAATCATTTAACTAAGATTCCTCATTATATTCCTATTAGACAAAAGAATGCTCTAGGAAATTCATTTCAAAATGGATTCCCTCTTGGAGAAGATTCTTTAATCGGCGAGATAGTTCCATTGTTGGTATGAGAACACAATCTCTGTTCTCTGTTTTGATTATGCGAGAACACTCCAAAGACTAACTTTCGAAGTGGCATTTTTTGATTAGTGGATGTGAGGAAGCACATGACGAGGAGAACAAAACAAATACGATTAACTTTAAAGAATGCAATTATGGACCAATTATGGGGTTCTTTGGAGGAGATGAAAAATCAACTATAAGTTTTGGCAATTTAAAGTTCACAATCTACCCTTGAAGTACTTCATTGTAAAGGGATTGAAATATAATCTCCTAAGCATGTGAAATAAGACTAGTAGACAAAGGTACCTTTGTCAAGATCAAGTCAAAACTTCATATAAAGTGATTGACAATGAGTCCGTGAGCAGTCTTGGTTGCAAGGCGTAAAGGAAATCTTTAATGTTCTTTGATTGGGCACCCAATACTGACTGAAGAATGTCTCGTGGTGAGTCCCGATGCAGCCACACCTTTGAAGAAAATTGGCTATGGCATAAAGAATGAGTCACTTGAATTTCAAAACTAAAGATAAACTAGCGAAGAAAGAGTTGGTGGATTTGGTTTACCCAAAATGGCATATAGAAAGAGGTGTATGTAGCTTGCGAATGGGAAAACAATCCAAACATCTTTCAAGTAAAAACTAGACATTCGATTGAGAGGCCCTGCCAAATGTTACATATGGATCTGTTTGAATCCTCGGTAACTAGTTATGCGAGGAAAGAAGTATGAGTCACAGTTGTTGTTGATGATTACTGCAAGATTCACTTGGTTGTTTTTTCTCAAACACAAATCGATGCAGGGTTGAGATACATAACTTCTTTGAATAAGCTCGAAGTCATGAAAAAATGACAAGGTATACATGTCAGAGCGAGACCATGATACTTGAGTTTGTGAACGATTACATAAAGTTTTACTTGCAAGGTATACAACATCAACTATCTTAGTAAGGACACCACAACAAAATGGTGTTCTTTGAAAGAAGAATAGGACCACAGAAAAGAGCGGCAAGAACAATGCTGCGACCTTTGAAATAAGTGAAATCTATTGGGTTGAGCTGTAAACCTGACATACACTCCGAAATAGATGTCGATTAACAAACACCATGACAAAACTCCGTCTGAGCTTTTCATTGGTAGACCCCTTAGTATCAAACATCTAAGGGTGTTTGGTTGCGAGATGTTTCGTTCTTAACTATGGAAAGAATACTTGAGAACATTTCAACAAAGCGGATGAAGGTATTTCTTGGTTATTCTACGAATAACCAGCGTCTGAGAATCTACAATAAAAGAGCATAAAATCGAAGAATCTATTCATGTAGTATTCTATGAAGGAAACAAGAAAGTACTCTTGAATGATGATCTCTCGAGATAAGTTCAAGAACTAATGATTAAAAGATTACGAAAAAGGATCCTCGAAGGAAACAATTCTATCATTCAAATAGAGGATGAGTCTGATGAAAGCAGCCTATGCTTAGTAACAACGAGATGACTCTAAGACATGATGAAGAATTTCCTATGAGAATTCCATAAATGGAGCGACCTAAAGGAGACCTTCATCATGAAAAGGTATAAAGAAAATGAGATTCTTTGAAATCACGAATCCGGATATCTCTAACTTTGAAAAGTGTCGATATCCATGACATTTCCCATGTGTCGGATATCCGGAATCTTGCTGAAGTATCTCATCAAGATCATATTGATTCACATTCAAATCAAATTGATATTGATCCTACTAGTTCAAAACCCATTATGAAATGGATGAAATCATCCTTGAGCGGATGCCATCCTAGGCCCATTGGCAAAGCTTCTTTGATAAGGACAATGGACTTATCAAGCAAAATCGAGCTCAAGCCGAACTTGAAGTTGGTCACTTTGCTACAATTATTTCGAGGGCATTTTAACTCTCTCAGATTCTTTTATGAGGTAGAGTCGATGACAATGACTAAGGGGAAAGAGTGTACAAATCTGGACCTCAAAGTCGGGGAATGGGAAGAAGGAGAAGAAAACAAGAAGAAATGCGGAGCTTGTGGCAGCCGAGAAGGAAGAAGAAACATGAAAACTTCCCGGCCACCTCGAATCAAGCGAACCCTCCTCAAGCATTTGCTTTGCAAATAGTGCTTCGAAACCTCTTGAAGGAACTACAATGATAACAAGGGCAGCAGAGACCTCCAAAGTACCAAGGCTCGAGGAGAAGACAAGTTAAAGGGATTGATGAATCTTACGAAGAAGAAGAAGGTCAAATCGAGTCCTTGGGCAATGAAAGAAGGCTATGCAAAACTCTCACGAAGATCTAATCTTGATGATGATGAGAAGCGGTAGAGATGAAGCTCCTCTTCACGAGAAAAGGAAAATTGAAAGCTAGCGGGCCCATAGTGCAAAGCCCTGGCAGACTAAAACACCCTCTGGAAATACCAAGTCTATCCGGTGGTTCTTCAATGACACACCAGAAGAGAATTGAAGACAAAGAAGGAGCAGTGAGGTGAGCAAAACAAAGTCGACTTCCCTCGGGCGGAAGAAGCGAAATAGAGTATGTGAAGAATGACAATGATTCCTCTGTCTCTGAGTGCATCGATCGGAAAAATGGCTATTGGATTACGGAACTTAAGCATCTCTTGGTAAATTCAGATTTCGAGAACGATCCATAAACAACTTATGGCATGGAGAAAAGATAATGACCTTGATCAACACTTGATCACATTAAAGCACAGTTGGATTTTGAAGTTGTCAGCGAAGCCATGAAAGGACCTCTACGATGAATGTCCGTATGGAAAGCAGGATGATGTGCACAAAATTACGAATATCACGGAGCCAAGAGCAAGACTTCATTTGTGGAACCACATGGTCGTTCTATCTAGCGAAGATCAATACAAGGGTGACATCGGATATCGAGGATTATCTCTGAATACTTCAAGCTTTCGGATATCGAGAATAGAGCATGCACGGAAGTGGAGAAAGTATACGGGTGAAACATTTTGTCGAAAAATCCTACCAAAACCTGAAAGAGGTGCATGGATTTGCGGAGACCTTTGAGATGCTTTCGTCGAACACTTCTCTATGATTATTACATGACATCAAGGTTTGGAGATAGGAAATTCTTGGTGATCCATAGAACTGTTGAAGACTTGAAGAGTTGAAGACTTGAAGACTAGTCTATTAGGATGTTTACTTGGAGCTTGGCTACTCCTGTTGTCCTAATTTACTATGTAGTTTTTGTTGTATTTTTGCTGACTGAGCTAAACTTGTTTTATGTATTGAAGTTATCGTAATCTTTCTTTTGTAACTTATCTGAAGAACTTACTCTCGGATAGTATTCTATAAAGATAACTTGTCGTAAGATCACACCTTGTGATTTGGTTGATGTTGCTACGCATAATTTAATGAATTGAAAATCGAAATGATTAAGTGTTGGATTATTCACTCATCGGATTTGTAATAAATTCGAGATAGTCATCGTTGGTGATCAAAAGGGGAAATTTGTTAGGAAATTTGTTAGATATTTTATTAGAAATATCACATTTAGATTGATCGACAACATGATGACTTATCTTAATCTCATAAAGGTGATTAGTTCTCTTGGTTCACTTGAACATTGTAAAGAAACCCACTAAGTATGATAGTTTAGCTAATCTTGTGTAGGATGTTGGGTCTCAAAATGTAATTTTTATTTTATGAAGAAGACCCGAGAAGAAGACATCCAAGCGGAACAAGTTCAATGACATTGAAGATTTGGAAAGCGCACAAGATTCTTGAAAGCAGTTTCTGATACCTTGGTGGATATCTTGAAGAAGCGAATAGTCTTAAACAATTGTGTCAAGAGATGTCGAGAACTAGAAGGTTTAGAAAACCGGAAAGTGCCCGCAGATATCTACTCTCGGATACCTTGAGCCTTAACCACATTTAGAAAAATATATTGCAACAAAGTTGTTTCAATAAAGTGGTATCGAAGATTAAAGATAAGGGCGTGCAAAGAATCGGATGATACTAGTCTACGTCTTGAGCATAGTTAAGTTAACTCTGAGACAAAAATGCAGTCTGATGCATTTAATGCGCAGAGAGATATGTCGAATAAAAGCAACGGTCCCTTACGAAGAAGAAGACAAACTGCTTCTTGATCTTATACACGAGATATCAATAGTTTGAATTTGATTTAAGCCTAGCGGATACTATTGACGGCATTAATTCAAATCTATAAATATCAACACTTAGACTACTTGAAACGGACCTTGAACTCCATAAACATTGAACAACATATCCTCTCAAACAAACTACTTATCCTCGAAAGCTTTACATTGCGACCAAAGCTCACGATCTTAAGTAGCACTAAAGTTCTAAGTGTCACGATCCTAAACAATAACGCTATACATGAAAGAGTTGAATTGAAAGATCAAGTATAAATTCATTCTCTTGAACATTTATCTAAGACTTGGGTTAAAAAGAACAAGATACCATACATTGAAAAGTGTATTAAGTATACTTGATTCACGAGCTATCGATTAAGCTGAAAAGTTATTAAAGCTCATGCAATGACTCAAACCAAAACTGACACCATCATGGCGTGGAGTACATGTAGTACTTAGTTTGAGAAACTAGAATAACTCGAGGTTATTGAGCATAGGAAGTACTTAGCTTGGGAAGCTAGGAATAGCTCAAAAGGTTTACGATACAGGGAAGTACTTGTTTGTGGCTTAGGGGAACAACTTCGGGGAACATTTGGTTTGAACCATTTTGTTTAAGGAATCTTAGAATAGGATTTTTGTAAGGTGACCTCGATTATCTATTCTAGTGAATTCTAGGTCTTTGGAAGACGAAGTGGATTAGTTGGAGGATTCATACCTCCAGATACCACTATACTTCTTTGTGTTATTTACTTCTCTGTACTTACATTTGACACACACACACACACACTTTGCTTTTACGCACTTATCTATCTTAAGTCTTCGCTTGAATCTAAGTATGGATATCTACAGGATATATGAAATAGTTTTATCGACAAAAGTTTTAAAAGACTATTCACCCCCTCTAGTCTTTTACTTTGCGTTATCTGGACCAACAATGGGAGAATTGAATTACTTCCTGGGGCAGTCAAGCAATTCAATGATGGAATATTCATTAATCAAACAAAGTATGCAAATGATATGCTCGATAAGTTGATCTAAAATTACGAAAAGAATGCTAAGATACCAATGAGCATTGGAACGAAAATGACCTATCTTGAATCGTGAGAGTGTTGAAGAACAGTATAGGAAATTGATTGGTCTCTACTATACCTCCTTTGCAAGTAGACACGATATTGATATGCGGTTGGAGTGTGTGCTAGATTTGACAAATCGATGCGGTCACACTACAACATTGCTATGAAAATATTAAGGTATGTAAAAGTCTTGTAGAAGTTGGATTGTGGTATCCAAAGAGAGTGGATTGAGTTTGGTTGGCTATTAGGATGCGACTATCTTTGGATCATTGCTTGATAGAAAAAGCACCTCGGGAACTTGTCAATTTCTTACGTGCTAGATTAATATCTTGGTTGACCAAGAAACAAAATTCAATTGCCACATCTACCACGGAGAAATTTGAATATATTCTGCTTTGGGTGTTGTGCTTCCGAGATATTGTGGATACAACAACAACTCAAAGACTATGGTCTCGATGAAGAAAACTCTCATTTTACGTGACAACACAAGTGCCGTTGCCATAATTGAATCCTAAGTTTCATGCGAGAACAAAGCACATTGATGTTAGACACCACTTCATCGAGACCATGTTGAAAAAAGCGATATAGAGATACTCAAGATTGTACGAAGACCAACTGCGAGATATCTTCACTAAGCGGCTAAGAAAGTAGATTCTTAGCCTTAAGACCGGTCTTGGACTAATGGAGCTACGAAGAAGCTGAAAAAGTTCGAGAGAAGAGATATCTGAAAAAGGTATCAAGGAGAGAAAGTATATGGAGCAGGTATCCGGAAAAGAAATTATCTAGCGGTATCCGGAGAAGAGGAATGCAGGGCGGGTATCCGAAACTAAAGGCTAAAAGGTAAAGCATTTGAAAGATTTACGAGGCAATTACTCAAATATCTGGATCACTCGGTGAGGGGAACCTGAAGAGAATACAATCTGTTCTGCGATCGACTACTCTCTTGAAATTTGTATTATTTCTATCTATGTAATACTTGGACAAATACTAAGTATGAGATAAATCCGGTCTGCAGTGTTCTTGAGTAAATACGAAGCGTGATTGAAAGCTAATAGCAAAATTCATTAAATGGGCACAATTACATTTGTTGATTGTGATCATTCTTGAAGAAAGCAATGGTGACCCTTGATGAATTGGGCGATTGATCTTCTGGCTGATTAACTCTCGGTAAATAGTGAATTTATTAAAATTCGAGGCCCACTATGCATTTAATGCCGAACAAGCTTTACTCCTTTTATACGCGCAATTCGAAGATACTTACACAAAATTAATTTGTATGTATATATACATGGAGATTACATTGCTATATATATATATATGGGATTTTGGCAAAAGAAATTACTTTAGCCTAATCGACATCTGAGACTTACTGAGAATAGCAAAAACTCTTCTTCACCCTCTACAAATCTACATGTTAGTTTTTACGCAAAAATTACTAATCTCTCACCCAAATCTCTTTCTCGTTTTTCAAAACCTCACTATTTAAAGAGATGGCTCCCAAGCGTGATTCTACTAGAAATCCCAGCTACTCTGATGCTTTGTTGAAAGCAAGCACCGTGCTAGTTATAACAAACAATCGGTTGATCGGAGAATTAAATACGATCATTGGACTTCAAATCAGAGGATGATTTGGGGTGGTGCCATGATTGAGAATACTGTAGCATGATAGAAACGGTGACGGGAAGTTGGTACTTGATATGCTTGAAAAGGCAAAAATCAAGGGTTTCTCTGCTCTTCGGTGGAGTTTCTTCCTTTGGATGTTCTGAGTTTACAACAACTCCACATTAATTTTCAAGATCTCTGAAGGCTTTGAGGATGTCTATCAAGACCAAGTCGAGGACAAGAAATCTGTTGGGCCGAAGCGACTTTCTACGTGATTTGTTTGAACTTCAAAATCTTGGAAAGGATTTTGAAATTGACACCAAGGATGAAGATCTCCTTGAAGGTGTGAAGCAACTATCTGATGTGTGTGATCTTGACAAACCCGGACACACCCATCGACTTTAATCTTGCTAACATAAGGACCGGACATCTTTTGGTCCCTTTGGGATGTGTTGGCATGTATCCTTCTGAGATGCTTTGATGGTCTACAAGGAGGTCTTTGACCGGTTAAGCGAAACTATTTGGATGATGATGTTCTTGTTGAGCGACAAGACAAAATTTGAAAACCCTTTTAATTGGAAATGCGCCTTCATGAAATTTGTGAAGAAGATCTGAGGCTTTGAGCTAAAATCGTTAAGGGCCTTGCTGAGCGAAAGTCACGATAAGCTATGGGTGAAAATTTGCTACTTCTTGGAATGCCTTGGCATTGAGCTCGGAGAGGCGGATATTGCCTGTGATAACCTACTACCAAATATGAGTATACAAACTTGATGAAAAAGATTCTTTGGATCTCGGAAAGGTTCGAAGCGAAAGGTGAAGAGGTATCACGAGGAAAAGTTGCGACCAAGCCCGAACTTCCACGGAAGAAGTCTGGCGGCAAATCGGAGCACACCCATTGGGGTTGTCGATTCCCGGATACTGCGTCGGCTGGATGAACTTCGTCAATGAAGATGAACTCATCAATCTTTGCAAAGAGGCATCGACTCTTGAACAAGTAGACTTCAAGAGAAAGTGCTGAAATGTGAAGACTATTACGAGCCTTGGCGATGAACTCATAAATCTTTGAAAAACTTCTAACTCTTCTGCGAAGCGGAGGATTATTGATAACTACTGTTCGATTTGATGTGAATCGGACGAGGAGAAGATCCGTCCCCAAGGTTCTTTGAAAAAGTAACCAGGCAAAGGAAGAACAAAAGGTCGAGGTTCTTTGAGAAGCAACCCTCGAAGATCTTGAGCAAGCACTTTATAGCAAAGGTTGTTGGTGCAACACACCATCGGAAAGTCACATATAAACAACTTCAAGAAGCCACGATGAGTGGTGACCTAGTGTTAGTGAGCGATGTCAACACCACACTTAAAAATCTGGAAGAGCTCTCATTGCTCAAACTTACGCTTCCGGACAACCACAATGACAAGTGGTTGATGAAATGGTAAATGAACTCCATTTCGACATGCCGACAATGCAACATCTTTGAAGAAAATCCGCAAATGAGCAAGTTCCCCAACTCGAGAGAGGATCAAGCGAAACTACTCGAATGATCAACGAGGAAGTATTTGAGTTAGCCATACAGGAAGAGGTTGAAGTACCTCAAACTTCCAACAAAGAAGCAACACTGGAACAACGAGACCAACTCATGGAAGGGTCACAAGTTCCAGAGACCACTCAGCCTGACATTGCTCAGGTAGCTGAATGGTTTGTGTTGGTCCAGATAACGGATAACGGCAAAGTAAAAGACTAGAGGGGGGGGGGGGGGTGAATAGTCTTTTAAAACGTTTGTCGATAACAAATGTTTCTCAGATATCTGAATAGATATCTGATACTTAGAATCAGAGTGCGGAAGACTTAATAAAGATAAGTGTAGAAACAGTTAATAAGTGTGTGTGTGTTGCTGAAGTATAAATACAGAAACGTAAATGACACAGCAAGTATAGTGGTATCTGGAGGTGGCGTAATCCTCCAACTAATCCAATTCGGTCTATCAGAGACCTAGAATTCACTAGAACAGATAATTGAGATAACCTTACAATAATCCTATTCTAAGATTCTGAACAATTGGTTCCCAACCAAATGTTCCCCCTGAGTTGTTCCCTAGCTTCTTCAGCCAAGTACTTCCCATACTCAGAAACCTTTGAGTTATTCCCTAGCTTCCCAAGCTAAGTACTTCCTATACTCAATAACCTTGGAGTTATTCCTTAGTTTCCCAAATCAAGTACTTCTTATACTCCGGTAACCTTGGAGTTATTCCCTGATTTTTCAAACTAAGTACTTCATGTACTCCACGCCGGTTTTGGTGTTGGTTTCGGTTTGAGTTGTCAGATGAGCGTCTTAATAACTTTTGATTATTAGGATAGCTCTGTGAACTAAGTTACTTAATACACTTTACGTATGGTATCTTGTTAGATTTCTTGACCCGAGTCTTATGATATCTGTTCGAGAATGAATCTCGGAAAGTTGATCTTTTGATTCACTCCTTCACAGATAGCTTTGCTTATTTAGGATCGGGACATTTAGAACTTGGTGTTTACTCAAGATCAAAAGCTTTGATGACGAGCTTTGATAATAAGTAAGATGCTTTGAGAGTAAGATCGGAGATCGTATGTTTATGTATTGATGTTACGAGTTGTGTTCGTGTGTTCTCTCAAGTTGTCTAAGTGTTGATATTTATAGATGAATTTGAGTGCCGTTTGAATAGTATCCGTTAGGCTCAAATTCAAACTATCGATATCTGTGTGTATAATCTTTATGTGAGTTTTGTCTTCTTCTCGAGAAGTTGCCGTTGCTTTTATTGAGACATCTCTAGTGCATTAAATGCTTTGTACTATACTCTTTGTCATGTAGTGTCAGCGGAACTATGCTTTATGTCGAAACGGTGTTATACGATTCTTTGCGTCCTTATCTTCATTCTTGAGATACCACTTGTTATTCATTGAAACAACTTTGTTTTCAATATCTGTTTCTTTTTGAAGCGTGGTTAATGCTCAGTATCGAGAATGAATATCTGTGGACACTTTCCTTGTTTTGATATGTATCTCATTTCTCGAGATATCTCTTGTGACAGTTTGTTTGAAGCTATTCGTGTCTACCTGATATCGGCTAAGATATTTGAATATGATTGATAATCTTGTGCGATTTTCTTCAAATCTTCAAATGTTGTTGAGCTTTCTGCTTGGATGTCTTCTTCTTGGTCTTATCTTCATAAAATAAAAATTACATGTTGAGACCTAACATCCTATACAAGATTAGCTAGACTATCATACTTAGTGGGTTTCCTCTTTTACAATGTTCAAGTGAACGAGTACTAATCACCTTTACGAGACTAAGATAAGTCATCATGTTCTTGAACAAAATCTAAGCAGATATTCTAACAAAATATCTAACAAATTTCCCCATTTTGATGGGTCAGCGATGACTATCTTCCTATTACAAATCTGGATGAGAAACAATCCACCACTTAATCATTTCTTGAGATCTTTCAAATCATATAATTAAGTGCGGAAAGTAGACATCAACGAAATCACGAGGTGTGATCTTTCTTTGACAAGTTATCTTTTATAGAATACTATATCGAGTAAGTTCTTGGATAAGTGCAACTTAAGATTCTGAGATAACTTTAATACGGATCTGATTAAGCTCGATCGGCAAAATACAAAAACTACATAGTAAATTAGGACAGCGGAGTAACCAAGCTCCAAGTAAACATCTAAGAACTAGTCTTCAAGTCTTCAATCTTCAAGTCTTCAACAAAATTTCTATGGATCGATGCAAATTTCCTATCTCCAAACCTTTTGATGTCATCGAATAATCATAGAGAAGAGTTACGACAAGCATCTACTGTCTCTAGCAAATCCACAGACTTCTTTGTAGGTTTTGGTAGGATTTTCTTGGCAAAATGCTTGACCCATGGTACTTTCCCCACTTCGGGCATGCTCTATTACGATGTCTGAAAGCTTGAAGTATTCATAGATAATCTTGGATATCGATGTCACCCTGTATTGATCTTACATCGGATAGAGCGACTCATAGGGTTCCTGACAAGTCTTGGTCTTGTGCACATTCTGTGATATTGAATCTTGTGCACATCATCGGCTTTCCATATGAACAATCATCGAGAGGTCCTTCTTCATGGCTTCATTCTCTTGACAACTTCAAAATCGACCATGCTTTGATGTGATTGGTGTTGATCAAGGTAGGTTTATTCTTTCTCCATGCCATTTTGTTTGAGGATTGGTTAAAATCTTGAATTTACCAATAGATGTTTAAGTTTGAGAATCAATAGCCATTTTACGATTGATGCACATGAGCGGAGGAATCATTGTCATACTTCACATACTCAATTTTGGCTTCTTACGGCACAGTGGAAGTTGACTTTGTCTTTATTGACTCTCGATACATTTCCTTTTACATCTTGAATTCTCTTTGGGGTTGTGGCGAAGAACTACCACCTGGATGAACTTGGTATTTCGGTGTTTTAGCTGTGGCTTTGCGGCTATGGGCTCGATTAAGTTTCAAGTTTCCTTTTTCTGTGAAGAGGAGCTTCATCTTCATCAGTCTCTTCATCATCTTCATCAAGATCAATTCTTGTGAGATCTTTGTAGCCTTCTTCATTGCCCTGGGACTTGATTTGACCTTCTTCTTCTTCTTCAGAAGATTCATCAATCCCTCTAACTTGTCTTCTCCTTGGAGCCTTGGTACTCCTTGGAGGTTTCTGTGCCATGGCCCTTGTTACCACTTTGGTTCCTTCAGTAGGTCTCTGGGAAGCAACTTGGCTTGAGGAGGGTTCATTGATTTTGAGTGGTGGTGGGAAGTTTTCTTCTTCCTTTACGAGCCACTAGCTCCAGTTCTTCTTGTTTTCATCTCCTTCTTCCATTCCCGACTTTGAGGTCGGTTGTACTTTGTTTCCCCCTTAGTCATTGTTGGCTGACTCAGTCTCATAAAGGAATCTGAAAGAGAGTCAAAATGCCCTTGTAAATAGTTGTAGGCAGTGACCAACTTCTGAAGTTCGGCTTTGAGTTCCTGATTTTGCTTGATAAGTCCATTGTCCTTATCAGTGAGCTCACTTGATGGGCTAGGATGGCATCTGCTTTTCGGTGTAACTTGCCTCTTGAAAAGCTTTTTACTAAAGACACATCATCGTCCCTTATCATTCCCAGATCTTTCTGAGCAATGACCATGCTAGTAGTTCTCTGAGTGATGAGCTCAGTGAACTTTCTCATTTCAGAGGGGACTGAAGCAATTACTTCCTTGTTATGTGAAGACATCTCCTTATTCAGAGCAGCCAGTACTTGGTACCTGCTCATGTATTCATGGGAGTGGACGTTTGGCAGTTTGTTGTAGATTGTAGGAGCAATCAACTTTCTTTTCAAGTGAGAAACCGCTAAATGTTCATGTCGGTGCTCTGCCAAAGTCTTGTCTTCTTCATCATCGAGTGATTATCGGTGATCTTCATCCTCTTAGACATTTTCATCAATCGTATCAAGTCCGGCAACCATCTCGAGATTGGTTTCTTTCCTTTACGGGAGGAGGATGGTACTTCTTTGAAGATGATCGACCTTAGCATCATGCTTGACTTGAGATACTTGTTGATGTATCGGTATTTGTCGTTTAGCATTAACAACATCCTTTAGTTCTTCAACATGAGTAAGCATTGATTTCTTTGAGGTATTGATCTTCTAGTTGATCAAGCTTTTCTCTGGATTGAGCTATTTGATCTTCGATTGAAGATGTTTGTTGTTCTTCTTCCAGGTTATGCGAGTTGAGCACTTACAGTGCGAGTGTTTAATATTTTACGATTGATTTCCTCGGAGAGCTCGACTACTTGTTACGTAATAGCTGCGTGTTGGTTAGAAGATGGGCGAGTAGATTTACGAGGTGATGAAGGCGGAAATTTACGTGAAGTCTTCTCGGTTTGCTTTTCGGCGATTGAGGCAATGTTTTACGTGAAATTCCTCCGGTCCACAGTGCGGGGCATCATCATCATCCTTTTGTCATTATCATCCTTTTGGTGATGGTGGGTGGGAGGTTCATCAAAGTAATTTTCATCCATTTCTTCCTCCTCATCATCTTGGATACAAGATTGATCACTTAGGATAGTGATCTTACGCTTAACTTCTTCTTGTTGAAGGTATGAATTGCAGTGCAGGCGAAGCTTGAATGCCATCGTAATCTTGTCGACCATACACTTTTGTTCAAAGGCATGTATCAAACTATCGCCACTTCTGGAAAAGTCCTTGTGTAGTAAATTAGCTGAATGTTATTCTGAGGAACATTGCTTGGACATCGTTTCGGTCAGAGCTTCGTGCTTTCGTCCGGTTGGTTGATCAGTTATTCTCAATATTTGGAGAGATCGAGCACCTTAACCGCCATTTCTTGAAGCATTGAATATGCTTTGGCGAGTGTGAGCTTTGAAGAAGTGAAGTAGGTCCTTGTTTCTTCAATGGGAACTGCTTTGCATCTGTTTGAGCTGAAAAAAGAGTTTTGAGTGAGTTTCAAAACTTTTGTAGATATCACGAGTAGAAGTGTAGTTTAGTTTACGAGTTACGAGTATGAACATCGAACTCGGATACTTGTTCTCTGAGGCGATTGGTGTCTCGGATATCTTGTTGTGAGGTGGAGACTTGGGAGTCTGGTCCTCATCAACCTTTCTTTCTTGAACACGAGATAAATACAATACTTAGGAAATAGTTTGAAAGAATCTATGCATAAATATGCTTTTAATGAATTGATTTGAGCTACTTACTTCCTCAGGAAGCTCGATTCATTTTCTCGAAACTTGTGCGTTTACGGTGTTCTTTCAGTGATGTTGCCTCGGGGCTTCATCAATTTCCATTGATCTTGAGGAAGTTGCAACTTTATCCTTGCATTTCTACTTACGAAGTAGCTTAAGTAGAAAGTATTGATTATTAGAAGAGATAAATGATAACCAGGGATGAAGAATACTTATCCTTGATTGTCATATACCTTCAAGTTTGAAGGCTCGATGATGAGTTCTTGAAACCTTGTTAGTTTACGGTTTGTCTCTGGCATTTATGCCTTATCTTCTTCCATCTCGGTTGGACTGTTAGAAACATTTATCATGAATGAGCATACAAACATTTTCTTGAAAAATTAGTTCTCTTTAAGAATCATTTACATGGCACGGCTCAGATTTCTCAAGAGTTGAGGTTGAAGGAACCTCTTTTTGATGCTCGAGGTGGCTTCTCGGCTTCCTCTTGTTTACTGCGTTTCTAACTCGACTGTAACAAAGAAATTCTTATAAGGTAACAAGATTTATAAGTATAAAATTTTTTCACAAGGTAAGAGTTAAACGGTCATTTACAAAGCGGTTTGGTGATTGGTCTCTGGAACTTGTGACCTTTCTATACATTGGTCGTCTTGTCCCGGTCGGTTTCTTTGTTTGAAGTTTACGGTACTTCACACCTTTCTGAGTATGCAACTCGATTGTCTCCCCTGTTGATCATTACGAGTAGATGTCTCGGTTTGATCCCTCTCATTGAGTTGGGGAACTGCTCAATTCTGAGATTTTCTTGACATATTGTATTCTTTGGTAATTCAAAATGGAGTTCATTTACCATTTCATCAACCACTTGTGGCTGTTGTGGTTGTTGTGTTTGTGGTTGTTGTGGTTATGCAGGCGGAAGATTGATCGATGAGTGTTCTTCGATTCTTAGATGTGGCATTTCCACGACATCTGACACTAAAATACCACTCATCGGGGCTTTGTGAAGTTGTGCGAGAGAGTCATTCCACGATGATGTGTTTGCAACAACCTTTGCTATAGGTTCGACAACTTTGTGGTGTAGGTTCTTCTTGGATACCTTATCACGATTACTTTTTGATAACCTTAGCCCTCTTTGTT
The DNA here is from genome assembly GCA_026545765.1 of Plantago major. Lineage (NCBI taxonomy): Eukaryota > Viridiplantae > Streptophyta > Magnoliopsida > Lamiales > Plantaginaceae > Plantago > Plantago major. The sequence continues at coordinate 84,734 of JAIFAC010000299.1, read as the reverse complement.
CCTTTTATGACTTGAGAGATGACTAGTTCATCATCTTCATCGTCGAGCTCTCATCGACATTAGGGCCAGTTGGTCCATTATTCCTTGGTTTACCGGATGGGGCTTGGTCTTTATTCACCATTCTTGGCGGCATTTATGAGTTCATCAACAAGGCTTTACGCATTAGTCGCAACATTTAAAGCACTTTCTCTTCTTGAGTTTACTTGTTGATGTTGATAACTCTTTTGCGGCATTGATGAGTTCATCGCCATGCTTGCGAATGTCGAAATTGACAACCTCTTTAGGTGTGTCTTACGATTTGCCGAGACTTCTTTCTTGAAGTTACGGGCTTCTTGGTATAACCTTTTCTTGAGATATCTTTTGATTTTCTCTTCTTAGGACCTTTACGAGACCCGGTAACCTTTTCATGATTTGTATACCGTACTTGTAGAGTAAATTCTTGTTAGCGATTTGGTAGTCTCTGAGCTCGATGCCAGCTTTTCCGACCAAGTAGCATATCTTGGACCATATCCTCATGGCCTTTGGCTCGGCTAGTCCTTTGACAATCTTAGGCTCGAAGCCTTGAATCTTCTTCACGAATTTCATGGCGTACTTTCCCCGATTAAAAGGGTTTTCCGGCCTTTTGTCTTGTTGATTCGGCAAGAACATCATGATCCATCGTTCTTGGCTTATCTGGTGACACCTCCTTGTAGACCATCAAAGCATCATGAAGAATGCAAGCTAGTACATCGGTGAACAGCGGATATGGTTGGGATGTCGACAAGCTTGAACTTCGATGGTGTGTCGATTTTCAAGATCACACGTCCTTGTAAAGTTCTTTAACACCTTCAGGAGTTCATCATCCTTGGTGTTTATTTCAAAATCCTTTCAAGATTTTGAACCTTAAACAACTTCTGAAAGTTGTTAAGTCGGAAGGATTTCCTTTCCTTGGTGAGGTTTTGATGAACACTATTTGATTGCCTTGGATACCGGAAATAATCCGGACAGGTTGTTGTAAAATTCCAACACATCGGTGATGAAATTCCCTTTGGCGACGGATAGAAAACCTTGATTTGTGCCTTTTCAAGCATGTCGAGAATCAATTTTACATCACTTTGGTTTTCTATTGCGGCAGTGAGGTATTCCTCAACCATGGCACCACCCCAAATCATTCTGTGACTTGAAGTCCAATGGTTAGGATTAAAAGCTCCTACCAGTCGATTGTTAACAATAACCAACTCTGGTGTTTGCTTTTCAGCATTACCAGTGGAGTATTGGGATTTCTGTATCGAAGTGTTCTTGGAAGCCATCTCTTTATATAGTATAGGGATTTGAAGCTTGTGTTTGAAAGAGATTCGATTGAGTGATTCTTTTCAGAAAAACTTAATCAAGATTTGCAGAGATTTTAGAGATGTTGCAGAGGATTAGGAGAAGATTTTTGCTATTTTGATGCAAGTTGAAATTTCGGATTAGGCAAAAGTGATTTTCTTTGCCAAAATCCTATATATATAGCAAGTGAATCTCAACAGACAAATACATACAAATTGATTTTGTGTGTACGTATCTGTGAATTGCAAGCCGACATGATCAAAAGTTACTTCGACATTAAATGCAAAGTGGTCTTTGTCGGAATTTTCTGATCCACTATTCTTGTGAATTAATTTACTTGATTCGGATCAAGCGCTTGAATTCATCAAGGGTCACCATTGCTTCTTCAGCAATGATCACAATTAACAAATGTAATTGTGCCCATTTAATGAATTTTGGCTAATAGCTATCTGAATCACAATTCTGTTTGAGCAAGGACCTTTGTTAGCATCTGAATCATCTTATACTTAGGATTTTCAAGTTTTCATCAAGATAGAAATAATGCGAGTTTCAAGAGAGTAGTTGACTGCAGATAGTTATACTATTCTCTTTAGTGTTCCCCGTTTATAGAATGATTCAGATATCTGAGTTCCCGTCTCAGAGATCTTAAGCTATCTTTTTGCTCTTTATCCTTTTTGACTTCTGGATACCCGTTCCAGATACCTCTTCTCTCTAATGCGGATACCGTTCGGATATCTCTTCTCTCTACGGATACCGTTCGGATATCTCTTCTCTCTTTTACGGATACCCGTTCGGATATCGAACTTTCGGTTCATTGGTAGTTCCATTAGTCCAAGACTATGTCTTAAGGCTAAGAATCTACTTTCTTGTAGTGGCTTAGTGAAGATATCTGCAAGTTGGTCTTCAGTGCCAATCTTGAGTATCTCTATATTGCCTTTTATAAATGGAACTAGTTTCCAGACTTTGTTTCTCTCAAATTGATCCAACTCTTCTTGCATTGCAGAGATCCAGTCTTGGTCTCCTAATGCTTCTACGTGTTTTAGGTTCGATATTCGAGATGAAACATCGAAGAAGAGTTAGCATTTTGCTATTGCTCTCCTAGTCCTAACACCCTGATTAATTGGTCGATTATATCCTTTGTAGGATGATCTTTGATCCATTTCATCATAGGTTTAGTGCTAGTAGGATCAATATCCGGTGATCGAATGTGAATCACTAAGATTTTGATTTGATACTTTTGATATCGAGATATCGACATATGGGAAATGTCATGGATATCGACACTTTTTGATGTTAGGGATATACGAGACATGCATTTGACATTCTCTTTTGGATACCTCTTCATGATGAAGGTTCTCGATAACTTTGTTCCATTACGGAAAACTCATAGGAAATTCTTCATCATATCATGAGTCATCTTGTTGTTACTAGGCTTTTCAAGCTTTCCTCGTCGAGTCATCCTCACTTTCCATAAAGATGTTTTCCTTTACGAGGATTCTTCTTTAGGATCCCTCGATTAGTTCTTTGAACTTTTACGAGAGTTCATCAATAGGAGGTGTTTTCTTATTTCCTTCATAGAATACAACATGGTGATTCTTCAATTTTCTTTGTTCTTTTGTTTGTAAACTACGTAAGCTTTGCTATTTGTGGAATAGCGAAAAAACACCTTCATACGCCTTTGGTTGAAATGTTCTCGGATAATCTTTCCCATTGTTTAGAACAAAACATCTACAACCAAATACTCTCGGATGTTTGATATTAGGAGGTCTTCTAACCAAGATTTCATAGGGGTCTGTCATGGTGTTTGTTTATCAAGCATCACATTACGAGTGTAGCGAGGTTGTGTTCTGACTTGACCATATATTTCACTTATCTCGGTGTCATTAGCATTGTCCTTACGGCTTCTTTAAGGGTTCTGTTTTCCTTTACGCAACACCATTTTGTTAAGGTGTTCTTCTGAGAGGAAAGTTGGTGTTGTATACCTTTGCGGTACAAAACTCCTTTATGTCTTGGTTGACAAACTCGATACCATAGTGCGATACGATTGAGATACCTTGTCATTCTTCATGACTTCAAGCTTTTTGACAAGTTTGGTATGTCCACCACGGCATCGGACTTGTGTTTGGAAAACCCAGTGAATCTTGAGAAGTCATCTCTGACAACCGGACCATACTTCTTTCTGCATAACTGAATTACGGATGATTCAAATAGATCCATATGTAAAAGTTGCGTGGTCTAACACTAAATTATGCGATTTTGGATTTGAAAGAGATCTTAGATTGTTTCCCCATCGGGCGAGCAGATACCATCCTTACGAAAGATGTTGCAGGAAGACCAACCACTAACTCTTTCTTGGCAAGTCTATTGAGTTTTGAAGTTCAAGTGACTCATTCTTTTGTGCCATAACGGTGCTCTTACGTGAGCAGTTGACTCACCATGAGACATTCTTGATTTGTGGCGGATACTTGATCGACAACATAAAAAGCGCCTTTCCGCCGTCCGACTAAGGTATGCCTTTGACTCATTGTCAATTAGTTTGCGATGTTAGCTTTGAATTTTATAGTAAAACCCTTATGCAAAGCTGGCTCATGCTAAATAGATTGTATTTCAAATCCTTAACATATGTCGTCGGTGATTGTTAAAGTTCCCAATTTAGCGTTGCGAAATCGAGAGGATTTAATTCTCCTCAACCGTCGATATACGGTCTGTGTTGCAAGCAAGCTTTGTAATCAACGGTTGCTTTGTCTCTGTCATGTGCTTTCGCATGCACTATCAAATAGCCATTGTGCTTTAGTCCGGAAGCGATACGCACCTGACGGAAGCAGGAGATTAGGTTCTCATATCTTTGATGGAACCGTCGAATCAAAGTTCTTCGATATGAATCCATTTTGAATGAATTTCTTTGAAATATGCTTTTGTCGGCAGCGTGAGGAGCGGGAGGAATTCTTTTGAATGAAAGTTATCATTAGTAAAATTATTTTCTTCCTTGGTGTGTTCTAGGTGCTCCATATGATGCTTTCGGATACTGTCGGGTTTACGAGTTTGCTTTTCGACAAACTTAGCCTTCCTTGATTTCTTCTAGCCACGGCATTGATTTTTAGTGGCTTGATTTAACTTCCATACGATAATTTCTTTGAGCAATTCTAGCTTTGATATCGTTCTTGCTCCTTGTATTCATGAGCAAGTTTTTTCCGATGCCTTTGTGATGCCGTTTGAGCACTTGAAGCTATCGAGGTCTTTTCTCGTGACTTTGCTAGTCTCTGGTTGATCAATTTCTTTCGAGAAAAAGTGACATGGGAGAATTTGCGGCTCCTGCGCAATTCTACCTTTTGAGAGACATAACCTTGTGTTTACACTTTTCGGTCTTTGTGTTTCTTTTCGGCTATACCAACATTTTGTTTTTGACTTGTTTTCCCACAAAGGTCTAGTCATATTTGCCTTTCCTTTGTCAACAATCTTTGTCTTTTCACGATACTATAGATTGCATGGGAACGAATCTTCTTTGAGTACTTACAAATGTTCTTTTCTCCTTACTCTTACCGGTGATAGAACAATCTGTGTGTATTATTGAGTCCTTTCTTCTCTTAAGTAATATTGTACTTCAGTAAGAGTGTCACTAGCTTTGGCATAAGATTGAAAAGATAGTTCTTTGTTCTTGAGTTCCTTGTTTTCAGAAAAAAGATTTTCATAATTCTTTCGTAACTCAGCCATTGCTTTTTCATGTGACTTTTCAGTCTCATATATCTGAGCTTTGAGAAATGCATTTTTAGCATCCTCTCTCTCAGATTCTTTAACTAATTGAGAATTTTCCTTTTCAAGAGAATTCTTTTCTTCTTCAAGGTTTTCTGCTCTAGCTCGGATCATTAGAAATTCTCTTTCATAGATGTCAAGTTCTTTCCTGAGATTTTCTAGATTTTTTATTTCCTCTTCATCACTTTCATAAGTGTAGCAAGAAGTATGTGTTACCTCATCCCATAAGCGATTTTCTATGTTGGAGATGTCGGTCCGTCAATTCGACAACTCCACATTTCATTCTTCTTGAGGCGAAGTCGATTATATCATGAGTAACTCCACATAATTACGGTGATGGTAGAGTTGAATCATCTGAATTGTCATCTTGAATCATCTCAACGTCTAGAGCATCCAGCTGAATTTGGATTTTCTTTCTTTCTTCAGTTAACAAAGCTTTCTGGCTTCTTCTGAAGATTCTTCTATCTTTCTTGTCCCCTGTCCTTATTTTGTTGAGGGCAGGACAATCCTTCTTGAAATGGCCAGGTTTACGACAATAAAGCAGATATCGTTTCAATTTACGCTTCCTCGATTACATGATGCTTTACGGTGGCTTCTTGATGAGCTTTTGCTTATTTTGTCTTGGTGATAGTTTGAGCTAGATGCTTTTTCAGCTTCTCTTTGGCCTTTCTTCTCTCAATTTCTCGACTGACAAATTTACTCATTTGCTTTGCAGCAAGAGCATCCTCAGTCTCCTCCTTGCTTTTCTTCTTTTTAGAAGTTCCTTGAGTAACTAGAGCAACATTACGCAACTTTTAGGTTGTTTGTTCTCTGAGTTGTCTCATAGTCAGCGATAGCAAGATGAGAGAAAAGTTCCTTTGGAGTGATATTTGGCATACCTTGGTTAAAATAAAAGAATTTAGTATGCTCCGGTTGTGGTTAAGACTTGACAATAGTCTTAATCTTTTCGACTAAGTATCTATTGCTTTCCCTAAGTCTTTGCCATATCACTCATGAGAGTGGTAAATCTGAAATCAAGTTCTTCGAGTTTGGTGGGACCTTGCTTGAAATTTTGAAATTTCAACTTTAGAACTTCGAACTTGTTTTCCTTGGTTTTCTCGATTCAGCCTGATTTCTTCAATCGGTTGCGAAACTTCGCCGTTTAGCACCCACAATTTACCTTGTATGTGCTCTGGTATCGTCGATGATGATGTTCTGAGCTTGACCATCAGACGATTTCTCTTGGCATCTTCGATGTCGAGTTCTCTGAGCTTTGGTTCGTAAATAACGTGACGATAGATCTTCCACTAGTTGGCCTTGTCTGTTTGTGAAGATCCTTAGCTTTGATCTCTGTCTCTTCCTCGAAACCTCCATGACTTGCTTAAGTTGTTGAATGACTATTGGGCCATTCTTTATTACTTGATCATCTCGTCACTTATGGCTTGGTGGAGCATCATATTATTTTCCATTTCGTAGTTCTACGGTTTGAGAGCGGGTGCATCACTTTCGAGAGACATGCACACTTAACACACAAAGTAAATAGTCCTCAAAAGTGGACAAAGTTCCTTCACCTATCTGGGGATCTAGGTTTAGTGTAGAAGGATGGTGAACCTCCTGCTCTGATACCACTTGTTGGTCGGATAACGCAAAGTAAAAAGGCGGGGGGGGTGAATAGTCCTTGAAAACTTTGGTCGATAACAAATGTTTCTCAAATATCTGAATAGATATCTGATACTTAGAATCAGATTGCGGAAGACTTAATAAAGATAAGTGTAGAAACAGTTAATAAGTGTGTGTGTTCTTTGAAGTATAAATCTGAAGCGTAAATGACACAAGTATAGTGGTATCCGGAGGTGGCGTAATCCTCCAACTAATCCACTTGATCTATCGAGACCTAGAATTCACTAAATGAGATAATTGAGATAACCTTACAATAATCCTATTCTAAGATTACGAACAATTGGTTTCTGACGAATGTTCCCCACTGAGTTGTTCCTAGCTTCTTGACGAGTACTTCCCATACGAGAAACCTTTGAGTTATTCCTAGCTTCCCAAGCTAAGTACTTCCTATACTCGATAACCTTGGAGTTATTCCTTAGTTTCCCAAATCAAGTACTTCCTATACTCGGTAACCTTGGAGTTATTCCACGATTTTCAAACTAAGTACTTCATGTACTCCTTGGTTTTGGTGTTGGTTTCGGTTTGAGTTGTCGGATAAGCGTCTTAATAACTTTTGGTTATTGGTGTATTTGTGAACTAAGTTACTTAATACACTTTACGGTATGGTATCTTGTTCGATTTTCTTGACCCCAGTCTTATGATATACATTGAGAGAATGAATCTCGGAAAGTTGATCTTTTGATTCAACTCCTTCAGATAGCTTTGCTTGTTTAGGATCGGGACACTTAGAACTTGATGTTTACTCAAGATCAAAAGCTTTAGTCATGAAAGCTTTGATAATAAGTAAGATGCTTTGAGAGAGTAAGATCGGAGATAAATACATTTGGTGATATTCGATTACGAGTTGTGTTCGTGTGTTCTCTCAAGTTGTCTAAGTGTTGATATTTATAGATGAATTTGAGTACCGTTTGAATAGTATCCGTTAGGCTCAAATTCAAACTATCGATATCTGTGTATAATCTTATGCGAGTTTTGTCTTCTTCTCGAAGTTGCCGTTGCTTTTATTGAGACATCTCTGTCCGTGCATTAAATGCTTTGTACTATACTTTTTGTCTGTAGTGTCAGCGGAACTATGCTTTATGTCGAAACCGTGTTATCGATTCTTTTGCGTCCTTATCTTCATTCTTGATACCACTTGTTATTAATTGAAACAACTTTGTTTTCAATATACATTTCTTTTGAAGCGTGGTTAATGCTCAAATGTCGAGAATAGATATCTGTGGACACTTTCCTTGTTTTCGGATATGTATCTCATTTCTCGGATATCTCTTGTGACACAGTTTGTTTGAAAGCATTAGCTCTGAATGTCGCTAAGATATCTGAATACTTGATTCGATAATCTTATGCGGTTTGTACTTGTGAATTTCTTTGTGTTTTACATCTTGTTAACTAATAAAAATTCTTTATTCTGAATTTGAATTAGAAACAAAAGAGCAAGAGGAAGGCAAAGCTTGCTAAGAATACGAGAAGGAAACTTCCATAGCCTCACCACTTAAGGAATAGAACTGTTTCAAAGGTAGAAAAGTTCCTTAAGATATAACATCTCGGATATATGCTTTACACTTGACTAATACTATTAAGTGTTTGTTTCAAATAGGCTCAATGAGAATAAAAATGAAAGGCGAAAAGTCTATCTCTTGAAAAGAATCCGAGAGACTTCCAGGTCTACGAGGAACAATATCTGAACCTTACGCAAGAAGGTATTTCATTCAGATATCTATAATCTTCAAAGATAAATCTCTGATCATTTTTCTCAAACTAACACTTTCTACTTAAATAGGTTCAAAAAGAAGTAGAAGTTGCTGGGGAATTGCCCGCTCAATCCCCACAACAAATGGAAATTGATGAGGCATCAAAACCTTCATCCTGAAAAATTTCGAGCGCACAAGTCTCTGAGCAACAAGTATCTGAGCCTCCAATAGTGGAGGTAATTGACCTCTCAGATATCTAATTCTGAACATAAAACTTTTTCTTGATAAAATTTCCTAAGTGTTATGTTCCCCATCTCAGGTTCAAAAAGAAAGAGAGGATGCTGAGGATCAGACTTCCAAGTCTCCTCCTCACATCAAGATATCTGAGGAACCTGGAACCTCAGTAGTCCAACCTTCTGAGCCTGTTGTTGTTGCACATGTAACACAGATACTTGACTACTCTAAAACTCAGATATCTACACAAGTTTTCAAACTAATTCAAGACTCTCTTTCAGGTTCAAAGTAGTGCCAAGAAGGAGTCAAATGATGACTATGAAAACCTTCTTCCCTTCTTCAAGACTCATACCTTGCCAAAGCATATTCAATGCTTCAAGAAATGGCAGAGGTTAAGGTGCTCTGATCTCTCTGAAATACTGAGAATCACAGATCAACCAACAAGACGAGCACGAGCTCTTGATGTGGAAAACTATATCCACAGAATGTTCCCTACTGAACAGTATCAAGTTGCGACCTTAATGCGTAAGGATTTTCCCAAGGAAGTGGCACATAAATTGGTGCAAGCCTTCAAACATGCAGATGGTGGACAGTTGAGATGGCATTCAAGCCGATCCCTTGAACCACTACAATTTATTCCTACGAACAAGAAGAAGTAAATGGGCAAATGATCACTATTCGAAGTGATCAATCTGGTCTCTGAAGATGAAGAAGAGAAGGCGTGAAAATGACTATGAAGATTTTCCTTCAGACCATCTCAAGGATGAGGATGATAAAAAGGATGATGATGATGCCCCTGCACCAGGGACGGGAGGAATTCCACAAGGAAACAATGCCTCAATGTGAAAAGCTGCTGAGAGGACATCCACAATCCCTCCTCCATCACCTCAATCTACCCATCCATCTCTGACAACAAAAAGACCTTTGTTGAACAAGTAGTTGAGCACTCACGAGAAACAACTCGGAAGATAATAAATACTCAAACTGACTGCTCAACTCGAACAAGCTGTTGGAAGAAGAACAACGACTCCATCTTCAACTTGAAGAAGAGCTAGTTAAATCCGAGATAAGCTCGATCAACTACAAGATCAATACTTCTGAGACAGTAGCTTACTCTGAGTTTAAAGAGCTCCAGGATGTTGTAAATGCTATTGCTAAGGAGCTACATACTGAAGAAGTATCTAAAGAAAAGCATGATGCTAAGGCTGCATCACCATCAAAAGAAAAACCATCCTCCTCTCAAAAAGGAAAGAAGCCCATCTAAAGTTGTTCTTTGGTTGGAAAATCTTGAAAATGTCGAGGATGAAGATCAATTTGAGGACTCGGATGATGAAGAAGACAAGACTTTGGCGAACACATAATGAACACTTAGCGGTTTCTCATCGAAAGGAAGCTAATTTCTCGTGAAGTTTTCAACAAGCGCCAAATGTCCACTCCATGAATATGAATAGATATCAAGTTTTGGCACATCTTAAAGGAGATGTCTTCACAAAAAAAGTAATTGCCTCGTCCCTCGGATGTCGAGAAATTCACTGAGCTCATCACTCATAGAACAACCAGTATGATCATTGCTCAGAAGGATCTGGGAATGCTAAGGGACGATGATGTGTCATTAGCTGAAAAAGCTTTTCACGAGGCAAGTTACACTGCTGGAAAAGCAGATGCCATACTAGGCCCATTGGTAGAGCTCACTGTTAAGGAAAAGTGACTTATCAAACAAACTCAGGAGCTCAAGGCTGAACTTCAGAAGTTGGTCACTGCCTACAACTACTGACAAAAGAATTTTGAGTCCCTCTCAGATTCTTTTGTGGTACTTAGTCAATCAACAATGACTAAGGGGGAAGAACTTAGATCTGATCAAGGGGGAGGAAAGAAGAAATCTAGAGTTGGTTCCGCTCAGAAAGGAAGAGGAAACAAGAAGACTTACGAGCCACCACTCAGAATAAATGAGCCCTCACCAAATCAAGCTGCTTTGCAAATAGTAGCTACTTCCCAGCAGCCAACTGAAGAAACTACAATGGTAACAAGGGCCATGGCAAAAAGACCTCCAAAAGTACGAGGCTCAGGAGAAGACAAGTAAGAGGATTGATGAATCTTACGAAGAAGAAGAAGAAGAAGGCAAATCAAATCCAGGGCAATAAAGAAAGTGCAAAAGTCTCACAAGAATTAATCTTGATGATGATGAAGAGGCGATGAAGATGACTCCTCTTGAGAAAAGAAAAATTGATAGCTAAGCGGGCCACGGTACAAAAGCCTTTAGACTAATACACCCTCTGGAAATACCAAGTCAATCGGTGGTTCTTCAAGCAATCCCCAAAGGAGAATTCTAGACAAAGAAGGAGCAATTTGAAATTTGAACAAAGAAAAATCGACTTCCTCGGGCGGAAGAAGCGAAATTGAGTATGTGAAGAATGACAACAATTCCTCTGTCTCTGGTGCATTAATCGGAAGAATAGCTCTTTGGATTACGGAACTCAAGCACTTACTGGTAAATTCAAGGTTTCCAGAACCAATCCATAAACAGCTCATGGCATGGAGAAAAGATAAGTGAATCTTGATTAACACCAATCACATCAAAGCATGGTTGGATTTTGAAGTAATCAAGAGAACAGAGGCCTTGAAGAAGGACCTCTCTAATGAATGTCCTTATGGAAAGCCAGATGATGTGCACATAATTCGCAACCTTACTGGAACAGGCACAAGAGCAAGACTTGCGGTGGAACCCTATGAGTCCTTCTACTTAACTGAAGATCAATACAAGGGTGACATCAGATATCTGAAGATCATTTATGAATACTTCAAACTATCAGATATCATAATCGAGCATGCCTGGAAGTGGGGAAAGTATCTGTGGGTCAAGCATTTTGTCAAGAGAAATCCCACCAAAACCTACAAGGAAATCTTTGGATTTGCCAGAGACACAGAGATGATTGTCAGAACTCTTCTCTATGACTACTCTGATGATATCAAAAGGTTTGGTGATAGGAAATTTGCAAATTGATCCATGGAGCTGTTTTGAAGATTTTTGAAGACTTGAAGACTTGTCATTTAGAATGTTCACTTGGAGCTTGGTAACTCCTGTTGTTCTATTTGACTAAGTAGTTTCTATGATTTGGTTGATGTTTACTTTCTGCACTTAATTATATGAATTAAAAGATCATAAGAAATGATTAAGTGGTGGATTGTTTCCTCATCCAGATTTGTAATAGGTCAGATAGTCATCGTTGACTGATCAAAATGGGGGAAATTTGTTAGGAATATCTGTTTAGATTTTGATCGACAACCCTAATGACTTATCTTAGCTTAGAAAGGTGATTAGTACTCTTAGTTCACTTGAACAACGTAAAGAAACTCACTAAGTATGATAGTCTAGAAAATCTTGTATAGGATGTTAGGTCTCAAAATGTAATTTTATTTTACGAAGACGAAGAAGGCATCTAGCGGAAAAGCTCATGATTTGAAGATTTGAAGGCGCACAAGATTCTTTGAAGCGAGGTTTTTAGGATACCTATGTCCGGATATCTTGGAGAAACAAGTGTTTTGAAACACACGAGTTGCAAAAGGTATCACGAGAATAAAGGTTTACGAGACAAGGAAAGTGCTTACAGATATCTACACTCGGATACCTTGGACATAAAATATGTACGAAAAGAAACATATTATAACAAGTTATTTAAACCATGGTATTTGGAGCTATGATGATCTACGGAAAGAACATGCAAAGTTTGAAAACTACGATTGTATAAAGATCTCTAATACCATGCATAGTTAGTTGGCACTCTGAGGACAAAATATAATCGGTGCATTAATTGCAGGACGAAATGTACGAACAAAAGCGGTAGCTTCTAAAGAAGACAAACCTACTACGATTACTATATTAGGATATCAATAGTTTGAATTTGATTTAAACTAACGGATACTATTCAAGCGGCACTCAAATTAATCTATAAATATCAACACTTAGGCTTGCTTGAGACACACCTTAGAACACCTTTGAATACTCACTGGCGCTCTCAAGCAAACTACTTACCTTCAAGCTTTACATTGCGACCAAAGCTCGTGATTCTAAGTAGCACAAAAGTTCTAAGTGTCACGATCCTTGAGCATTGTTATACGTGAAAGAGTTGAACTAAGATTTCATATCTAAGTTTCATTCTCTTGAACACTTACCATAGACTTAGGTCGATGAGAACAAGATACCATACATTGAAAAGTGTATTAAGTATCTTGATTCACGAGCTATACGAATAAGCGAACAAGTTATTAAAGAAGCTCACTTGACAAATAAACACAAAACTGACACCATATCGGTAGTAGATGCGGGAAGTACTTAGTTTGGGAAACTAACAAATAACTCCAGGTTCTTTGAGCACAAAGTACTTAGCTTGGGAAGCTAAGGAATAGCTCAAGGTTTGAGTATAGCAAGTACTTGTTTGAAAGCGAGGAATAACTGGGAACACTTGGTTGGGAACTGGTGCATTTAGGAATCTAAGAAAGATATACGCAAGGTTACCTCATTTATCTTAGTGGATTCTTGGTGCGAGACAGGTAGAAGTGGATTAGTTGAAGGATTCATACCTTGGATAAATGAGGTAAGTGACTTACATATATCTTTTCTTGAAATGTTCCCAAAATAGTCAATGAGTTCTGACCAGTACTCTGTTCTAAAATTCTTGAAGTACTACAATATTGGTTTCTTGGACATGAGTGTTTGAAGCTCAGTTTCCAGGCCTTGACAAAATACGAAAAACCCCTTGATCATATTCTTCAGCGTGAGTTATCTTTTATATAAAATATGATATAGGAGTAAGTTCGCCGGATATGATCGAGAGAATGTTCTGAATGCTTTTCAAGAATTACGAGAAAGGATCGATGGCAAAATCACGAAACTACTTGGTCAAATAGAACAGCAGAGTTACCAAGCTCAGTGAACATTCTAAATAACAGTCTTCAAAAATCTTGAGTCTTCAAAATGACTCCATGGATGGAGTGCATGAAATTTTACGTAAACAGCAGAGTTTTGGTATCGTGCAGTCATAGAAGTTCTTCTGTGAAGGTGCTAAAATCGATAGGCAGGTGTGGTTTGTGTAATCACACTGTAACATTGTCCAAGCCTAGTAGATGAAATCTTCAGAAATTGTTGATTTCCTCAGGAGATCTTGACTGATCATTTGGAAGAAGTGCTTTGAGTCTTTGTGAAGGAAGAATTGGACTTCATCATTGGAATTTGAAAGAAGGATTTTAATTTAGAAACTTGTGTAGATGATGGTGAGCCTGAGTCAAGTGGACTGTAAACTGTGTGATGGACTCGGAAGGTTGAATCGGTTCAGTGCCGGATGTCTTGGTGTGAGAGGAGACAACTTGAAGTTTTCTGACGTCCTCTCTTTTGAACACGAATAACACAGGAAATTTTATCAGAAAAAGTTCTATTTTCGTCGGATATCTAAGAGTCAATTCCATTGACAAGGGGAATGACGATTCTTTTTGAACCTTCTCTCGAAGGTTTAGATACTTGTTCCTCAAAGACCTTGGAAGTCTCTCGGATTCTTTTACAAGAGATAGACTTTTAGTCTCTTCATTTTCTTCTTTCATTGGAGCCCTGTGAGGTGCTCCTATTCCTTAAGTGGTGAGGCTATGGAAGCCTCCTTCTCAGATTCTGAGGCAAGCTTTGCAGCTTCCTCTTGCTCTTTTGTTTCTAATTCAGCCTATAACAAAGAATTTTTATTAGTTAACAGACAGAAAACACAAAGAAATTCACAAGTACAAACCATTAAGCTACCTGAGCAATGTCAGGCTGAGTGGTCTCTGGAACTTGTGACCCTTCCATGAGTTGGTCTCGTTGTTCCAGTGTTGCTTCTTTGTTGGAAGTTTGAGGTACTTCAACCTCTTCCTGAGTGGCTAACCTGGGTTTCCCCCGGTTGATCATTCCGAGTAGGTGTCTCGGCTTGATCCTCTCTTGAGTTGGGGAACCGCCATTTCATAGGATTTTCTTCAAAGATGTTGCATTGCTGGCATGTCGAAATGGAGTTCATTTACCATTTCATCAACCACTTGTGGCTGTTGTGGTTGTCTGGAAGCAGAAGTTTGAGCAGTTGAGAGCTCTTCCAGATTTTTAAGTGTGGTGTTGACATCAGCGTCTTCCAACATTAGGTCACCACTCACCAGGGCTTCTTGAAGTTGTTTATATGTGACTTTCCCTTATGGTGTATTGGAACCAACAACCTTTGCTATAGGTGCTTGTTCAAAGAATCTGAGCTAGTTGCTTTCAAAGAACCTCGACCTTTGTTCTTACCCTTTGCCTTGGTTACTTTTTCAGCAATCTTGGGGGATGGGATCATCTCCTCGTCCGATTCGTCATCGAAATCTGGAACAGAGTTATCAACAATCCCTGCTGCTTCTGCAGAAAGAGTTAGAAGTTTTTCAGCATTTATGAGTTCATCAGCAAGGCTTTGTATAATAGTCTTCACATTTCTGAAAGCACTTTCTCTTGCTGAGTCTACTTGTTCAGTAGTTGATGCCTCTTTTGCAGCATTTATGAGTTCATCCGCATGACGCTGTATCCGGGAATCGACAACCTCAATGGGTGTGCATTCTGATTTGCCAGCAGACTTATTCCGTGAAGTTCTGGGCTTCTTGGTCGCAACTTTTCCCTCAGATACCTCTTCAGTCTTTCGCTTCTTGGAACCTTTCTGAGATCCAGTAACCTTTTTCATCAAGTTTGTACACTCATATTTGTAGAGTAGGTTACTGTTGGCGATATCTGCCGTCTCTCTGAGCTCAATGCCAAGACATTCCAGTAAGTAGCAAATTTTCAGTCCATAGCTTATTGTGGCTTTTGGCTCTGCAAGGCCCTTAACGATTTTAGGCTCAAAGCCTTGTATCTTCTTCACAAATTTCATGAAGGCGTACTTCCCCCAATTAAAAGGGTTTTCCAAATTTATCAGTGTGTTGGCTTAACAAGAACATCATCATCCAGTTCTTGGCTTATCCGTCAGCACCTCCTTGTAGACCATCAAAGCATCGTGAAGGATACATGCCAACACATCCCAAAGGACCAAAAGATGTCCGCCCTTATGTCAAAGCTTAAAGTCGATGGGTGTGTCCGGTTTGTCAAGATCACACACACATCGTACAGCTGTTTCACACCTTCAAGGAGATCTTCATCCTTGGTGTCAATTTCAAAATCCTTTCCAAGATTTTGAAGTTCAAACAAATCATGAAAGTCGCTTTTCCAACAGATTTCTTGTTCTTGGACTTTGGTCTTGATAGACACTGCCTCAAAGCCTTTCAGAGACCTTGGAAATAATTGTGGAGTTGTTGTAAAACTCGTAACATCCAAAGGAAGAAACTCCACCGGAAGAGCAGATAGAAAACCCTCGATTTTTGCCTTTTCAAGCATATCAAGTACCAACTTCCCGTCACCGGTTTTCATTGCTACTGTGTATTCTCAATCATGGAACCACCCTAAATCATCCTGTGATTTGAAGTCCAATGATCGTGGTCAATTCTCCGATCAACCGATTGTTTGTTATAACTAGCACTGCTTCGCTTTTCAAGCAGTAGTTGGGATTTCGAGTAGAATCACGCTTTGGGAGCTATCTCTTTAAATAGTGAGGTTTTTGAAAACGAGAAAGAGATTTGGGTGAGAGATTAGTAATTCTTTGCGTAAAACTAACATAGATTTGAGAGGTTGAAGAAGAGTTTTGCTATTCTTGTGTAAGTCAGTATGTCGGATTAGGCGAAAGTAATTTCTTTTGCCAAAATCCCATATATATAGAATGTAATCTCCATGTATATATACATACAAATTAATTTTGTATGTAAGTATCTGTGAATTGCAGTGCGTGAGTAAAAGCTTGTTCAAGATTAAATGCATAGTGGCCTGTCGAATTTTAATACCCACTATTTATCGAGAGTTAATCTCAACAGAAGATCAATCGCCTAATTCATCAAGGGTCACCATTGCTTTTCAAAGAATGATCACAATCAACAAATGCAATTGTGCCCATTTAATAAATTTTGGCTATTAGCTTCTGAATCACGTTTCTGTATGACCAAGAACACTGTTTGCATCGGAATTTATCTCACACTTAGTATTTGTCCAAGTTTTACACAGAGATAGAAATAATGCAAATTTCAAGAGAGTAGTCGATCGCAGAAACAGTATTATTCTCTTTTGTTCTCATCGAGTGATCCAGATATCCGAGTACGCCTCGTAAATCTTTGAACATCCGCTTACCTTTAGCCTTTAGTTTCGGATACCCATTCCATTCCTCTTCTCTGGATACCCGCTCCAGACCTCTTCTTTCCGGATACCTGCTCAGACATTTCTCTCCTTTGATATCTTTTTTCGACATCTCTTCTTTGAACTTTTTTCTTTGTAGCTCCATTAGTCCAAGATCGTGTCTTAAGGCTAAGAATCTACTTTCTTGTAGTGGCTTAGTGAAGATATCGCAAGTTGGTCTTGTACAATCTTGAGTATCTCTATATCGCTTTTTCAACATGGTCTCGGCGAAGTGGTGTCTAACATCAATGTGCTTTGTTCTTGCATGAAACTTAGGATTCGAGTTATGGCAATGGCACTTGTGTTGTCACATAAAATGGGAGTTTTCTACATCGAGTCCATAGTCTTTGAGTTGTTGTTGTATCCACAATATCCGTGAAGCACAACATCCAAAGCAGAATATATTCACCGTAGTAGATGTGGCAATTGAATTTTGTTTCTTTAACTATGATATTAACTGCACCAAGAAATTGACAAGTTCCGAGGTGCTTTTTCTATCAAGCAATGATCCAAAGATAGTCGCATCCGAATAGCCAACCAAACTCAATCCACTCTCTTTTGGATACCACAATCCAACTTCTACAAAGACCTTTTACATACCTTAATATTTTCAAGCAATGTTGTAGTGTGACCGCATTGATTTGTCTCAAATCTAGCACACTCCAACCGCATATTGAATATCGTGTCTACTTGCGGAGGTAAAGTAGAGACCCAATCAATTTCATAACTTGTGTTTTCAACACTCACGATTCAATATAGGTCATTTCGGTTCCAATGCTCATTGGTATTTTAGCATTCTTTCGTAAGGCTTTAGATTGAACTTGTTGAGCATATCCTTTGCATACTTTGTTTGACTAATGAATATTCCATCATTGAGTTGCTTGACTTGCAGTTCTAGGAAGTAATTCGCCTCCCATCATGCTCATCTCAAATTTACATTTCATGAGTTCAAAAAATCTTCACAAAGTTGCTTGTCTTTAGATCCAAATATAATGTCATCAACATATACTTGAACTAAAAGCGCTTTCCGTCATGGTTCAAAGGTGAAGAGTGTTTTGTCAACATCTCCTTTCTTGAAGCCACTTTCTAGTAGGTATCCGCCAATGTATCATACCATGCTCGAGCTTGTTTCACCCATACAGAGCTCAAGCTTATAGATCATCCTACTTTCGAGGAAACTTCAAAACTCGGTGGTTGCTCAACATAGACTTCCTCAGCTACCACCATTTAGAAATGCACTCTTGACACCCATCCGATAAATCAGAAGTCGCATGAGTCGAAAGGCTAGAAAGAGTCTTATTGTATCCAATCTTGCAACCGTGCATAAGATTCATCAAAATCTAGTCCTTCACCGTGGTAAATCCTCGCAACCAACCTAGCTTTGTTTCGGTTATTTCACCAGACTATTCATTTGGTTTCGAAAACCCACTTGGTTCCTATTACGATATTCCACAAGAATGGAACCAGACTTTGTTTCTCTCAAATTGATCCAACTCTTCTTGCATTGTAGAGATCCAGTCTTGATCTTTTAATGCTTCTTCTATAGTCTTCGGTTCAATTTTTGAGATGAAACATCCATACAGACAACTTGCATTTTCAGCGATTGCTCTTCTAGTTCTAACTCCTCGGTCTATGGGACCAATCACATCTTTGAAGGATGATTTCATCCATTTCATAATGGATTTTGAACTAGTAGGATCAAATATGAATTTGATTCAATGTGAATCAATATGATCTTGATGAGATACTTGCAAAGATTCGATATCCTACACATGGGACACGCCATGGATATCCGACACTTTTTCGGTTAGATATCTCGATCTTGCATTTCAAAGAATCTCATTTTCATACCTTTTCATGATGAAGGTTCTAGGGTTGTTCCATTTATGGAATTCTCATAGGAAATTCTTCATCATGTCTTAGAGTCATCTCGTTGTTACTTAGCATAGGTTGCTTTTCATTGTCGATTCATCCTCTATTTGAATGATAGAATTGTTTCCTTCGAGGATCCTTTTCGTAATCTTTAATCATTAGTTCTTTGAACCTATCCGAGAGATCATCATTCAAGAGTACTTTCGTTTCCTTCATGGAATACTACATGAATAGATTCTTCGATCTTTATGCTCTTTGTTGTAGATTCGTAGGCTTTGCTATTCGAGAATAACCAAGAAATACTCCTTCATCCGCCTTTGGTTGAAATGTTCTCAAGTATTCTTTTCCATTGTTAAGAACGAACATCTGCAACCAAACACCCTTAGATGTTTGATACTAGGGGTCTACCAATGAAAAGCTCAGACGGAGTTTTGTCATGGTGTTTGTTAATCGACATCTATTTTGAGTGTAGCATGTCGTGTTTACGCTTCAACCCAATAGAATTCACTTATTTCAGCCTCAAGCATTGTTCTTGCCGCTTCTTCGTGGTCCTATTCTTTCTTTCAAAGAACACCATTTTGTTTCGGTGTCCTTACGTAAGATAGTTGATGTTGTATACCTTGCAAGTACAAACTCTTTGATGTAATCGTTCACAAACTCAAGATCATGGTCTGCTCGACATGTATACCTTGTCATTTTTCATGACTTCGAGCTTATTCAAAGAAGTTAGGTATCTCAACCCTTGCATCAGATTTGTGTTTGAGAAAGACAACCCAAGTGAATCTTGAATAATCATCAACAACAACCAGACCATACTTCTTTCCTGCATAACTAGTTACAGAGGATTCAAACAGATCCATATGTAACATTTGCAGTGGCCTCTCACTGGAATGTCTAGTTTTAGACTTGAAAGATGTTTTGATTGTTTTCCCATTTGGCAAGCTGAGCATACACCTTCTTTTCTATATGCCATTTTGGGTAAACCAACCACCAACTCTTTCTTGGCTAGTTTATTCAGAGTTTTGAAATTCAAGTGACCCATTCTTTTATGCCATAGCCAATTTTCTTCAGTGTGGCCAGATTGACTCACCATGAGACATTCTTCGGTTGTGGCGGATGCCCAATCAGCAACATAAAGATTTCCTTTACGCCGTGCAACCAAGACTGCTCGCTTGACTCATTGTCAATTACTTTACATAGTTTCGACTTGATTCGATAAAGGTACCCTTTGTCTACTAGTCGACTCATGCTTAGGAGATTATATTTCAATCCTTTACATGAAGTACTTGAGATTGTGAACTTCAAATTGCCAAAACCTATGGTTGATTTTATCTCCTCCAAAGAAACCTGATAATTGGTCCATCATTGCATTTTTTGTAGTTAATCAGATTTGCTTTGTCTCCTGTCACATGCTTCCCACATCCACTATCAAAATGCCACTTTGAGTTAGTCTTTAGAGTGTTCTGCACAAAACAGGAAATAGGAGATCCATTTGGATTAAAGAATCTTCCAGTAGGAATCCATTTTTGAATGAATTTCCTAGGAACATTCTTTTGTCTAATAGGAACATAAGGAGGAATCTTAGTTAAATGATTACTATCATTGTTGTTAAGAACTTTTTTATTCCTTGGTGTGTTCCTAGGTGCTCCATTTGGTGCTTTCAGACACCGCCGATTTCGAGTCTGCTCAAAGAATTAGCTTTCCTAGCCGATTTCTTCTAGCCTGCATTCAGATTTTCGTGGCTTGATTTATCTTCCACTTCGATAATTGTGAGCAATTCTATCCTTTAACCATCGTTCTTGCTCTTGTTTGTATTCATGAGCAAGTTGTTTCAATGGGTTTATAGCCAATACCATTCCGAGCACTGATGTCGTTCGAGATCTCTTCTCGCAGCCTTTGTTAGTCTCTCGGATGATCAATTTTCTTTCCAAAACGTGACATAAGAAAATTTGCCACTCGCAATTTTTTCTTTTGAGAAACATAAGACTGGTGATTGCACTTCTCTGTTATGTTTCTTTTCGTAGACATTTCATAGTTTTCTTTTCGACTTGTTTTTCCCACAAAGGCTTGGTCGAATCGCTTTCCTTTGTCAACAATCTTAGCTTCGATCGACATCAGTAGATTGTTTGGGAATCACCTTGCCGAGTAATCGATTTAATGTTAGTCCTTCATTACTCTTATTTAGAGTGGTGGAACTATCTGTGTGTGTCCAATTTCAAGTCTTCTTTTTCAAGGATCTCTTAAATAAGATTGTACTTCAAAGAAGAGTGTCACTAGCTTTGGCATAAGATTGAAAGGATAATTCTTTATTTTTGAGTTCCTTATTCTCAGAAAGAAGACCTTCACATTTCTTTTGAAGATTTGCCATTGCTTCTTTATGTGACTTTTCGTTCTCAGATATCTGAACCTTGAGAAATGCATTTTCAAAGATCCTTTTCTCGATATCTTGATAAATTTAGAATTTTCCTTTGCAAGAGAATTCTTTTCATCTTCAAATTTTCGCTCTAGCTCGAACATTAGAAATTCTCTTTGTAAAGATCAATTTCTTTCCGAGATTTTCCATTGCTGATTCCTTCACATCACTTTCATAAGTATAACAAGAAGTATGTGTTACCTCATCAACCATTAGACAAGGTTCAATGTTGGAGATATCTGGGAAGATTTCTTCAGCCATTCCACATACTTCTTTCTTCTTTTGACCAAAGTCAATTACTTCATGAGAAACACCGACATTTCCGGGGAAGGCAGTAGGAATCATCTCAATCCTCATCCTCTAATCGGACTCAATGTCTAGAGCATCCATTGAGTCAATCTTTTCCTTTCTTCAAGGAGCATAGCTCTTTGACTTCTTTTGAAGATTCTTCTATCTTTCTTGTCACATGTCTTAAATTTGTTGAAGACAGACAATCCTTCTTGAAATGACTGTGTTTCGATAATAGAAACAGATATCATTTCCGATTTCGCTTCCTCAAGATTTGATGCTTTTGAAATGGCTTGTTCAAATGAGCTTTGCATATTTTTGTACGGTGATAGTTTGAGCCTAGATGTTTTTCACTTCTCTTTCGCTCTTCTTCTCTCAATTTCTCGACCGACGATTTTCCCATTCGCTTTACAAAGAAGAGCATCCTCACCACATACTTGCCTTTCTTCTTTCGAAGTTCCTCGAGCAACTAGAGCAACACTGCAACTTTTCGCTTGTTTGTTCCTTTGAGTTGTCTCAGTCAACGGGCAAGGTGAGAGAAAGTTCCACAGAGTGATATATGGCATTCCTCGGTTAAAGTAGAAAAACTTTGTGTGTTCCTGCTATGATTTAGACTTCTCACAATGGTTTTAATCTTTTCCGACCGGGTATATCTATTACTTTCACCAAGTGCGCCATGTCACTATAAGTGTTGTAAACCGAAATCTAGTTCTTCAAGAGTCTCAGACCTTGTTTAAAGTTTTGGAATTTTAGCTTCAAAACTTCAACTTATTTTCCTTTGTTTTTCAAAGGCAAGACAGATTTCTTCAATCACCGCTCGAGCACTTTCATTTTTGCACCCTACGCTTATAATCAGATGTGCTCCGAGTAGAACGATGATGATATTACGAGCCCGCCCATCCAATCTATTTCTCGGCATCTTCGGATATCCGTAGTTCTCTGGGCTTGTTCAGAATAACTCGACCGCGTCTCCAATCGTCGATGCATCCGTCGGAAGACCCATCACTTTGTTCTCTGCCTCTACCATTAGAAACCTCTATGACTTGTTTGAGTTGTTGAATGACTATCGGGCCATTCTTTATTACTTCGATCATTTCACACCGATGGCTTCTAGGTGGAGCATCATGTTGTTCCTCCATTTCTCATAATTCTCCGGTTTGAGAATCAGCGCCACTTAAAGACATCCCGCAGAAACACACTAAACAAACGAATCAAGTGCGGTGAAAAGTGCTTAGTGGGCACTTATCTCGATCTAGGTTCAGCAAGTGCTTGGGAACCTCCCGCCCGATACCACTTGTTGGTCCAGATAACTACAAAGTAAAAGACTAGAGGGGGGAGGTGAATAGTCTTTAAAACTTTTGTCGATAAGACAGCTTTCAGATATCCGTGAAGATATCTCGATACTTAATTTCAGAGAGCTAAGACTTCGAGATAAGTGCACGGTGTTCAAGAAGATAAGTGTAAGTACTTTGCAATAAGTAAAACAAGAAATAAACCGCAGAAAGTAAATAACACAAGTCTTTTATAGTGGTATCTCAAGGTGGCGAATCCTTCAACTAATCCACTTGCCCCGTCTCCTGCACTCTAGAATCCACTAAGATAAATGAGGTAACCTTACGTATATCTTTTCTTAGATTCCTAAATGCACCAGGTTCCCAACCAAGTGTTCCCCGAGTTATTCCCGGCTTTCAACCAAGTACTTCCAGACTGTAAAACCTTTTGAGCTATTCCTTAGCTTCCCAAGCTAAGTACTTCGTGTTCTCAACCTTGAGTTATTCCTTAGTTTCCCAAACTAAGTACTTCCTATACTCCACGCCAGATATGGTGTTGGTTTTAGGTTTGTTTGTCGTGAGCTTCTTTAATAACTTGTTCATTATTCAGATAGCTCGTGAATCAAGTATACTTAATACACTTTTCAATGTATGGTATCTTCTTCTCATCGACCAAGTCTATGGTAAGTGTTCAAGAGAATGAAACTTAGATATGAAATCTTAGTTCAACTTTTTCACAGATAACAATGCTCATAAGGATCGTGACACTTAGAACTTTTGTGCTACTTAGAATCAAGAGCTTTGGTCGCAATGTAAAGCTTCAAGGTAAGTAGTTTGCTTGAGAGTGCTTGTTCGAGTATTCAAGGTGTTCTAAGGTGTTCTAAGGTGTGTTCTCAAGCAGCCTAAGTGTTGATATTTATAGATGAATTTGAGTGCCGCTTGAATAGTATCCGCTAGTAAATCAAATTCAAACTATTGATATCCTAATATAGTATCAGAAAGTTTGTCTTCTTCTTCAAGATACCGCTTTTGTTCGACATTTCGTCAGGCAATTAATGCACAGATTATATTTTGTCCTCAGTGCCAACGAACTATGCATGGTATCGTAGATCTTTATACAATCGTAGTTTTCTCAAACTTTGCATGTTCTTTTCCGTAGATCATCATAGCTCCGTATACCATCGGTTTAAACAACTTGTTATAATATGTTTCTTTTCGTAAGCATATTTTATGTCCAAGGTATCCGAGTGTAGATATCTGTAAGCACTTTCCTCGTCTCGTAAACCTTTATTCTCGACATATCTTTTGCAACTCGTGTGTTTCAAAACACTTGTTTCTCCAAGATATCTAGACATAGGTATCCGAAAAACCCTCGTCTTCAAAGAATCTTGTGCCTTCAAATCTTCAAATCATTGAGCTTTTCTCATTGGATGCCTTCTTCTTGGTCTTCTTCGTAAAATAAAAATTACATTTTGAGACCCAACATCCTATACAAGATTTGCTAGACTATCATACTTAGTGAGTTTCCTCTTTACAAAGTTGTTCAAGTGAACTAAGAGTAATCACCTTTCTGAGCTAAGATAAGTCATTAGGTTGCTGATCAAAATCTAAACAGATATTCCTAACAGTTACCTCATTTATCTTAGTAGATTCTAGGTTTGAGACAGACCGAAGTGGATTAGTTGAAGGATTACGCCACCTTCAGATACCACTATAAAAAAACGTGTTATTTACTTTATGCAGTTTATTACTTGTTTTACTTATTGCAAAGTACTTACACTTATCTTCTAAACACGCACTTATCTCGTAAGTCTTCCGCCTTCGAAATTAAGATCACATATCTTCACGTATATCGAAATCGCATTATCGACAAAGTTTTTAAAAGACTATTCACCTCCAAATTTTTTACTACGTCGTTATCCTGACCAACATATTTTAGTTGAAAACAGAATTGAACAATCTATTTTCATTGCAATCAATCTGTTGGTGTTACATACATCGAGTGATTGACAGAATATGACTTGAGAATGAAAGAATCAGCAGTTATGTCTCTCTGATCCCAATACACAATTCATCATTACATAATTAACACTTAGAAAAGACCGACTAACTATTCTTGGCATCCGTCTGATCGATTAAATCCTCCTGAACAGCGTAGGTTCGCTAACATAGCTTCATCCTTTTAGGATAAATAGTATACTCAGAATCAATGCCAGTCAGATCTATTACTTCTATCATCCCTTCTCCAGCTAAGCCAAATGCGAATGCTGCCAAATCAACCTCATTCAAATCCTGCCTGATCCGTTTAGCCGGTGCTTTAATTATCTGATCATGGATGTCGATACAACCTTTAAGAAATGGGTGATACAGCAGAGTTTGTGCCCGGCATCTATTCTTGGGATTTCTTGCCAAACAAAGTTTCAAGAAACTTTTGGCCTCTTTGGATAACTCACTAGGTAATACTGGCAACTCACCCTTTGTCCCTATCTTGTAAGCAATTTCTTCCTCAGTCAAGTTTTTGCCCCATGCGGGCTTACCAGTAAGCATCTCAAGAACAACACAACCCAATGCCCAGATATCAGAAGGGGCTTCTTGAACGCCTTCCATCAAGGTCTCCGGTGCTGCAAACTCAAGGGTACCCCTCCAAGCACAGGGCTGTTACTGCGACTTCCTTTACTTCCTGTTATTATTTCCATAACACTCCAACCTCTTCGCCAATCCAAGATCGGCAATCTTTTCTGTATATCCATCGTTTTCGCCTCTAACGAGTATGCGAGCCATGATTTGAAATGCCACAAGATTATAACACTTGACAATACGAATTTAGCTAATTTAGACGTATCGAACTGGTCGAACAATATTTTTACACAAAATTCATTATAAATATTTAAATAATATTCAAGAAACGAAATGAAAGAAAGAACTACATCACGATAAAGGCAAACAAAAATGAATACACGACCCACTTTTGTGAAAATCGTACTCTACGCCTCTTCATATTTTCAAAATCGTCAGATTTAATCAATGTCAAAACCGTCGACAATTCATTTTTCAATATGCATTATCAAATTGCTAGACAAGAAGTCATCCTCCATCGAACCCAGCATTCTTATCTATTCAATTTTCATTACTGAAAATGCACGCTTAGAACATGCTCCAAAAGTACAAAACCGCTCAGATAACCTCTCTTAAATGAGTTAATTTAGTAAAATATCTCTTTAATCACAAAGCCATGGAAGAGACGGTATTAGTGAGATTTGATTGATTTTCTTAAGATACGATAATGTTTTATGAGTACGCCTACATGTTATAGTATCATTTATTTTTACGATACGATATTACCGATGCTTTTAAGAAACTTCTAATATTTTTTATATAATCGTAATGTTTAGTCTCCATAAAACCTTATCTCAGAGTCTTACGTTAAATTTATCAAATATTATAATTTTCACTTATTTAATTATAAAGCCGACTATCTAAATGGACTAATTAAAAAATTAGGTATGAACATATAATTTTCTAAAATATGCCTATAGTAATAAAGAAAATGAAAAATTTGGGGGTGGCGGTCTGTCTCCGCCCCTGAACGAGCAAAATATTCTCAGGCTTGATATCACAATGAACATATCCCAATCCATGCATATGTTTTAAGCCGCTAAGAATCGAGCGAGCATAAGACCGCATCACTTCACAAACCTTGATCGTCTGACTTTTCGATCACGCTGCACAAAGTTCCTCCGTACATATTCAAGAAGTAGATTATAAACCTTTTCGCCACCTTCCGCCGTAGTCCACTCACAATCAAACATTGAATGATATGATCAGGGCAGCCACAGAGCTGGTCAAAACCTCCTTCTCAAACTGAAGTGAACCGAAATGGAATCTTTGGCGGACTTGACAGCCATGTTATCGTGAAACCACCTGATCCTAAGAGCCAATTCTCCACCACCATAAACCGTGACCATATCTCCTTTGTCAATTAGGATTGATTCCATCTTTCCGTATTTATGATTAATTCCATCTTTCCTTATTTAGGAAAATTATGTTGGTTTCTTTGATTTTTTCCTCTTTCCAAATTAACCACATGAAGTACAATTTAACTGCTATTTTCAAATGAAGCATTATTTTTTTTTAATTAAAGTGGGAATTTATTAATAGATGAAAAAATTCATGGGGGGTTTGTAGGACCCCGTAAATATTACGAAGCCAATTCTATGACTTAGGTATGCCTTATTACACAACACAATCTCATAACTAATATAATTAACCCAACAGTTTTTTTTTTTTTGCCGAATACCTGTTTCGAGGAGATTCCATGTTTCGAGCAGGTTTGCTTTTGGCGCCTTTAAATCATTCCCAAGTGTCATGTTGGTGTAGGAGAGTGAAAGCTTTCTTGCAGCCATCAATGGCAGTTTTTGGAGACATATGTACCAGATTTCTTTTGAATAGATTTGAGTACAGGAAGAGAAGAAGAATAAGGTGTTTTACGCGAATTCTTAGTCGTTCTTCCAACCTTTTTTCCAGGAGGGTGCGGAGTAGGGAGAGGAGACTCAATTAGTTGTTTCTAAAGGGAAACAACCTGTGCCAACACTCTAACTTCTTCTGAAACCGAATCAATGGTTTCCAACCTTGTAGTTTCAACAACATTCCCAACTAGAGAAATTAAGTTAGAGTCATACCGTCTCTTATAGACCTTCCTAACCGGATGCAGAGGAGATAAATCTCCTTCTGTCAAATCTCCATAAGGAAAGGAGTCAGGGGGGAGCACTTGGTAATATCTTCAGAGGGCCTTCGTCTATTGTGAAGAAGAGTGAGGGGCTCAAATTCTGGAACAAGATTAAGGGTCAAATCAAAGGAAGTAGAAGAGGGAAGAGAGAGTCCTCTAGCCAACGGATAAGGAAGGGTGAAAACAGGGATCAAGGGAACCAGGGGTGATTCAATGACAGCGGAAGATTCACTAATCAAAGAAAATTGGACAGAGTTGTTCTCCACTACAATAGCCTCTTCCACGAGAGAGGAGTTTTCAAGGATGCAAAAATTATTTTGAAGAGCTAGAGAGTCTTGGGGTAGATTCTCAGGCTCCTTTCTCGAAAAAGGATCAAGTAAAGGGTTAGGAGAATCTATGTACAGTAGTCCACTCATTATGAACAGGTGTTCTAGGAGATGAATCGGGACTCCACTTTGGCCAAGATGAATAATCATCAGAAGAGTTGGAATCTTTCTCGGAAGATCTACCATCAATTTTTTCCTTAGCAATTTTCTCTAGCTTCCTCCATGTGAGGAATCACCCAGGGGGATTTTCTTTGGGGGAGAGGATATGGTCTTTTTTAAGGGTATTTAGCGAAGTAATTTTTCAAAATATGCCCCATTTTGCTACAGTGCAAGCAGAAAAGAGGAAGAGGTTCATGCTTTACACTTATTTTTAGCTTTTGCCCTTGTAGTTCGATAAGTAAGGAGTCATGAATCTTCTTAGAAATATCAATTTCAACTAAAATGCGAGCTTTCTCTAGTCTAGTGAAAGAAGCTGTCGCAGTATCAACTCTCAAAGGCTTTCCAAACGGCTTAACAAGTTCGAATAAAGCTTCTGGATTAAACAACAAAACAGGAAGGTGCCACGGGGAGATCCAAATAGGAACCAAGGGAGAATCCCTGGAAAGATTATGAAAAGGAGACCATTTCACAATACGCATAGAAACAGACTTAACGGACATAGAATTTTTGGACCAAAGCACATAATAATCATCTTGTGTGGATAAACTAGTTATCGCACTTTTCTTGTTTGGAAAATCAACCGAGAACTTACCGGATAACCCAAGCTTGGCAATGGCTGCTAAATATCAAAAGCACACGGAGGCGAAGCAAGAAACCGACCCACCAAAGATTTGTTAAAAGGAACAGAGAGATTCAAAATTTCCTGCTCCGAGAAAGAAACCACCGGATTACCATTTCGCAAGAATGGAAGACTTGGGCAGCCGAGGTTTTAGAGAAGAAATTAATCCTCGCGTAAAGAGTACCACTGGGTCAAAGATCAGATCCGGTAAAAAGCCCAGAGAAGGATTTAAGAGTATGGGAGGAGAGGACATGAGGAGGTCGGAGGGAGGTCGGAGGTGCAGCTCTCGTTGACAGCGGAGGGGAGGGCAGAGCCATCCAAAATTATAAAGAAACCATAGGGCAGCGGCTTAGATCTGAGACAAACTAGGGCGGAGGAAAAATAGAAAAAGGGGGCGCCGCTGTGACTTAGAGGTTGCCGCAGGAGGATCAAAAAGTTGTAATTAGGTGATTTGGCATGATGTGATTTGAAGCTGAAGTGAAATGGTATGTCAATGTCACAGAGCTCAAATATGACTACTTTGTGATCAAATTTTGCATGAATACATGCAAGCAAACATAGAATAAAATCAAATCAAATCACTGTAAATTACTCACTCATCAATCACCAAAACATACAATAAAATTATATGAAGAAAAAACATTAGTTATATTTTCCTAATATAACCTTGCTTTATCGTTTTAAATCTAATTTGATATTAATTTCACACAAAAGTCATGTTAAAAGTCAACCTAGAAATTTATTATTGTGGTGAAAGGAATAAAACTAGACTTAATCTAAAAACTAAAAGCTAATGGTGAGAGATGTTCACTTAAGCCACCAAAACTTACCCTTGTAGAAGTATATTGCATGTTTGGTCCCCCTAAATCCCATATTTAATTCACAAGTGTTTATTTTTGTAGTATCCTTCCTTTCCTTGAAACCATTGGTTTTGTAACTTATAGTCTCCCTCCATATCATGCTTAATATTGCCAAACCACTTAATTACAATTTATAAATAAAATCTTACCTATCATTTATTTAACCTTAATTAATTACTTATAAAAAAACAATTAATATAGCTATAAATATCTATTACATATGCTCATTTGAAGCTTAACTTTGAACATAGCTTCACTTTGAGGTGGTAGCACTATTGTCTTAGTAAAGAGGAACAAAGAAGCCTCACTAGAGCATATACAACATTACAAATTAATCAACGAGACAAGTAACTACTAAGGAAAAGACTTGCACTCGCTAAAACACACTTTACGATATCAAGTGAAATGAAAACAAAGAGGCTTATATTTGAGGATCGTGGGGCATCATGATCACTTAAGGGACCAAAAGTGCAATTTACCTCCCCTAAGACTATATAACATGTTTGGTCCCCTATTTTTAGTTCCCTTGTGTTAGGGCCTCTATATTGACCAACGAGATAAGTAACTAGTAAGGGAAAGATTCGCCGGAGCACACTTTACAACGAGGTTTATATGCATAAACGAGTTATTTACATACCATAATTCGAAGCTTCCATGGAAGCTCCAATTGGTGCTTTTCTTTTTCGCAATTAAAAACGTAAAAAAACAAACCCTACGCAAACAAGATGTATTTTGCCCGCATCGTATTCGAGCGCACTAAAAAACGAGAAGTACCACCAGTTCGAGGATCGACCATAAAATTGCAATTAGTCCTCCATCAACAATAGTGAGCTAGCTTACGGAGCTGTTTTAGTCACCTCCTTGACTCCTTCAATGGCGGTTCCATGCATGCAATGCACCAAAATTAGCTCAACATTCCCAAAATTAGAATGCAAAGGCTCTTCAAACTTGCAAAAGGAGGAAGCAAAAAATATTTTAGCCAGAATAATCTAGATAATGTTAATGCAATACATGACGTATTTTTATTTGGGACTCTTTCTTTCGCGATTTTATGACGTAGTTAAGCAAGACCTTAATAGTCCTATGTACCCCAATCTACTAGATAAGTTTATACCTAATCTAATCAATATTTTCTAGTAAAAAATTTGTGCATTATTGCCAATTTAGGCAAAAATTAATTGTGATAAAGTATAGGCCACTTAAAAATGAATATTTAAGAATTCAATAGTGTCCAGGGCCTTAATGTAGAAAGTTTACCTACATAGTTACTGAGAATGAAAAATTGTGTATTGATACCATTGTATTGGTTTACACAAATGCCGTTCGATTCAAGATATCATGTTCACCATTTAAGGTGTAAATATGATATGGTTTAGGGATATACTTAATTAAACCAATGATATAATTAATTTTGTAGACCACGCGACGCTTCAACATCACATACGCATTTTACACACTCAATCAATACACAAGTGATAATTCCTCGTCACATAGTATATGAAAATTAATAGACTCGGCCTATGTAATAATGTTTCCTTCTTCTTACAAGATTAATTGCAAAACTCCTAGTATTGTTAAGAGTCCAAAATTTAGAAATGGGTTTTGGTCTCAAGAAGCACTCATAGTTTTGGAGGAGGGAGTACATAAATTGCAAATATGTGTATGAAAAAACGCTTCAAGAACCTGTTCAGGAATTGTTATATTATCATACTAAACTTTTCAAAGCTATATATGAACTCTTATATTTGAATTTTCTACTTGCTCAAATTCAAAATCTACTGTTTTCTTTTCTATTTCTCTCAAAAATCCTTTTCTTTGATATTCAATATTTTACCAATACATTCGAAGTAGCCAACAAATCTGATCGAACAGTTGACTTGTCATTAACAGCTTGATTTTTGTTAATCAATTGAAACCTCTCTGAAAAAGAAAGATTTCTTACTGAGTTGGGAAACAGATTCAAACTCTTGGCTGATTCCAAGTGGAGTATCACATTTGTAATCAGGTACATGAATCTATGTTCATCATTTAATATATGCTTACATTTGCAGTTATATTGATTCAGAAGCATTTATCTGTTTGATTCATGTAAGTGTTTGATGAATTAATATAAGTGGATAATCCGCACCTCAATATAAGTTCGAGCTTTTAGATGAGATGAAATTCTATCAATTCGCACTTGTCATGGATGTTAGCTGTTCAAAGTAGATGTTGAAACCTAGTTGTCTTGCTCACTGAGATTCAAATTTTGGGATTATCCTAGTTGCAGAGAGAACTATTTTATTCTAATTCAATTTGCAGTATTATTAGCTTCGTAGTTCAATAATGGCATTTTTACTTTGGTTTAGATTGATATATAAACATTGGATTTGGAGATGGCGGCATATGCAGCTCTAGTTTCTCTTACCAATCTAATTCAGCGGATCCACCTGTACCATGATCATCACCCGACTTTTCTCGATGAGCATCAAACGCAGCTTCAATCTCTCCACCAGAGAGTTACTAACTTGCAGGATCTTCTCGAGTGGTGTTCTAACACGAAAGGTTGCAATGAAGCGCGAGCTTTTGAAAGTCGACTTGTAGAAGCAGCTCATGGGGCAGAAGACATTATTGAACTTTATATTGTTCGTCATATCCGTGGCCAGTCCTTGACAGAAGACATGCTCACAGATCCTAACTTTTTTGTGAATGTCTATTCGGTGGATCCAATATTTTTTTCGGAAGAGCTGCATAAAGTGATTGGAGAAATGGATCTTATGGGGGAAAAGATGGTAGAGATTAAAGAGAAGAGCATAGATATTGAAGATATGAAACTCCTGGACTTATTGCCGACTGGCTCGATAGAGTCTTCTTCTGGTGAAAACAATGATACTGTGGTATTTAAGGATGAATTCAAGAGGATCATGAATACGGTCATGGGGCATGAACGTGGCCTTCAAATAATTTCGCTCACTGGCATGGGCGGTATTGGTAAGAGTACACTTGCTAGAAATGTTCATGACAATAAGTTAACTGTGAACTACTTTGATGTCCGGGCTTGGATTATAATTTCTCAAGAGTTCAATGCCAAACGAAGAATTTTTTATATGCTAAAGGATATTCAAGTTCTTGGTGGTGATTATGAAGAAGAAAAATATGATTATCACCAATTAGGAGGGATATTACACAAACATCTATATGGGAGGAGGTTTTTTATCATAGTGGATGATGTCTGGAATGTCAAGGATTGGGAAAAGTTGAAATTGTTTCTTCCTGATAACAGTAATGGAAGTCGAATAATACTGACTACTAGGTTATCTAATGTGGCTAAAGAGGTCGGATCTTGTGATATTTATGGGATGGATTTTCTGGATGAGAATACAAGTTGGAATCTACTCTGTAGGAAGGTATTTCTGAATGAAGCTTGCCCTCCTAAATTGGAAGAAATTGGGAAGAAGATTGCCAAAAATTGCAAAGGGCTTCCGCTTTCACTATCTGTGATTGGGGGACTCCTTGCAAAACTGAACAAGACGCGTGACTGTTGGGAGAATATTGCTGGAGATATTAACAATATAGTAAGCTCAGAGGATGATGAGCGTTACTTGAAAATATTAGCCTTGAGTTACAGCCATTTGCCGATTCATCTAAAGCCCTGTTTTCTTTATATGGGATTGTTTCCAGAAGATCATAGCCTTGAAGTCGACTCACTTTTTGGTTTATGGCTTGCTGAAGGCTTTCTGAAACCATGTGGAGCTAGTAAAAGTTTGGAAGAGGTTGCAAAAAATTATTTGGAAGATCTTATAGAGAGGAGTCTCCTATATGTTAGCTGGAGAGGACTCACTGGGAATATAGAAAGTATCAGAATCCACGACCTATTGAGGGATTTGGCCTTGAGGGAAGCTCGAAAGGAGAAGTTTCTTGGCACCACTGCGTTTCGTGATCCTAATTTTTCAATTTGCATGAATAGTGAACGGCGAGTTGGCTTACATGGTCCCAAGTCGTCATACCGTGAGTATAAATCTGAATGTGAAAATGTTTTGAGTACAGCAACATTCCTTCGCTCTTTGATATGTGATGCACCAATGATATTACCATTGCTGCGTAGTATCAGATTACTAAGGATCTCAAAGGATGGGTGCATTGTATACTACCCAGAGGCTATGTTCGACCTAGTTAATGCACGGCACCTACACTTGTTGATTTTCCAAAGTGTGGAGCTTTCGTCCGTTCAACTTCTCTGGAACTTACAAATTGTTACTCTTAAGAGATTAGAGAATATGTTTGATAGTCCATTTGAGCATTGGTTAACTGTTTTTCCTATTTGGGAGATGCCTCTTCTCAGGAAACTCTATATGATTGGTGTTTCTCTCCCTAATCTTACAAAAACCCAGATGGATTTAAAAGGTGAGCGTGTGCTAACAAACTTGCAATCACTTTCAGGTATACTTGATTTCAGATGTACTGATGCGGTCTTAATGAAGATCCCTGATATCAAGGAACTGGTTTTGATGTACTCTGATGATAGCCAAAAAGGGGTTTCACATTACCTTCTAGACAATCTTGCTCATTTTTATAAGCTTCAAGACCTTGCGATCAGCTTTATTAATAACATGGACTGGCCTCGGCGGACTGATTTGCTCCAAAACATTGAATTCTCAAGTCACTCAAGTATTTGATTTTGGGACGATGTGGTTTTGAGTGGGAACTCCTAACAACAAAAGTTGGATCCTTGCCCCTTCTTGAAGAGCTTAGCTTGTATACTTGTTACACAGGAGAAGAATGGGACTCAGATGAGGGGTTTTTTCCTAGTCTAAAGATTCTGAGACTCAGAGAATGTCCTAATCTGGTAAGATGGTCAATAGGATATAACCCTTTTCCATGCCTTGAGCACCTGTTAATTTGGGAGATAGAAAGGTTGGAGGAGATACCCCTCGAAATTGGAGATACAGCAACTCTTCAATCAATTCAGTTGGTTGACTGTAGCAATCCAATAGTTGCATCGGCAAAGATAATAATTAAGGAACAACGAAGCGCTGGGAATGATGGTCTTCGGATTTTAGTGAATAACAAACATTTACATGTTGAAGAAGAAGGAGAAGAAGAAGCAGTAGAGGAAGGAGTAAAAGGAGGAGAAGAAGAAGAAATAAAAGGAGAGCAAGACGATCAAGAAGAAGAAAGACATGTAGATCAAGAACGAGAACAAGAAGATAAGAGGAAGAAAAGAGGTAGAAGATTTATGGAAGTTGTTGTACCTTTACTGGCCATCCTTGGATTAAGTTATGTATTGCACTCTAACAAATTTGGAGGAAGACGAAGAGGTGGTGGAGGAAAGAGTAAGGACAAGCAGAAAGAGAACGACAGGAAACGAAGAGTAGAGGATTCATGGTGGTTGTTCTATGATTATCCTTAGCTTGAGTTTGTCAGTCACATCGAAACCTTGAGTGTCATGTAAGCATGTCCTCCCTCTGCCTCATTCACTAATACAGAAAATACGCCGACAAAGCCATCAAGCACAAAGTACCAATAATTGCATCTCTCCACAAGGTATAATTGTTACAGTTTATTGTCTGTGATTGTCTTATTCAGTCGATTTGGTTATCCTGGACCCTTTTAATTTCTAATGTATTGCTCCATCAAATAAGATTGGTTAATTGGTTTCAATTACAGCTGAGATTCATCATTTATTTTCTCATGATTCTGATTTGTTAGCCATATAAATTAAAGTAATGTCTCAAATTTAAGCTGTCGAGGATGACTTTCATTGATGAAAATTACCTACTGTCCTGTGTCATGCTTTCCTGAAGATGAGTAAACCATGCGGTTTACAAATTCAAATTAATTTGAGTTCCAATATTACATTTTTACATAAAT
This sequence comes from Plantago major, assembly GCA_026545765.1. NCBI lineage: Eukaryota > Viridiplantae > Streptophyta > Magnoliopsida > Lamiales > Plantaginaceae > Plantago > Plantago major. The sequence continues at coordinate 49,424 of JAIFAC010000299.1, read as the reverse complement.
ATTTAAAAGTTGTTACTTTTCAAGTATGATTCGTACATGAGTCTCTATTAAATTAAATAAGATTCGATTTCAGGCTGTATGTCTGCATCACGATTCAATCTGTCATCAATATTGGTAGAATATTTTAGGACCGGATCAGGAAGTTCACTGAAGGATTTTGAATAATTATACTATTAGCAGCAGGTCCTTCTAAATTCCTGTTCCGACTTCACTTGTCTGGTTATTTTTTTTGACTTTTTAAGAAGATTTTTTACAAAGAACATTAGCTTAACTGACTCTCAAATATAATATTGGGTAGATCATGATCTTCTTATTATGTTACTGATTTCTTAATGTGGCACTTACGTTGGTAATGTTTAAAATATTGGATCAGATAATGAGCCTACATTTTATGGACAACTGCCGGCTAGATTATCCTTTCATTTGGGGAGTGCTTCGGGAGGGGATTCTCATATCACCAAATTCGATTTGCGTGTAAAATAGAAGAGAATGCAGCTGAGTGAGAATGTGTTACTGGAACAGAATGGACACTTTCCTGATAACGAACATCATGATGCTGGGGGTGCTCCTCCATTGCGCAGAAATTTTGTCCAAGGTTTATGCAGGAGGGGAACTATATGCTGTTTTTTTCATTCAGAAACATAAACAAAAAGACGACTCTGCAAATTTCTGTTCTCGCTGCAGGTATCTATCTATGTTCACTGTTCACAATTTTTACCCTGACTCTCAAAGTAAAGATAGTCTAGAAGAACTGCATATTTTTGTGCTAATTTCCGTTTTCATATGATTTGAGATTGCATTAAGACAATGTACTTGCTTACTTATCGGACTATTATGATAATGGATGTTGTTAATTGTAGTCTGTACTCTGTAGAAGCAGATTAAGGAACACAAATCTTGTAAGCTTGACCTAGGATTATCTTTCTTATTTATTCTGCTACTGATTTCTCAATGGCAGTTAAGGCTCACTTTTTGTGGCCAAGAGACCTTTCTTTTTGTTGGATAATTGCTTATGTTTCTATAATTGTGAAAATTGTATCATTTCTATATATCCAGTTTGGTGATTACACATTAGTATTCCAGCAGCGTCTCCATCATAGTCATTAGAGCTGCTGTTTGCAAATTCTGTGTTGCAATGCCGTGAAAGTATAGCAGCTCATCTTTGTTAGTATACAGTCCGTGGCGCAAACAAGTTAGTGTAGGCGTTGTTTTATGGGAATTCATGATGGTCCCAATGGTACTTACTCTTATCCTGTTTAGCTTGAGTATGTGATTATTCTTACTATTTTTGGGGCTATTTATCATGAAGATTTTCGCAAACTTTTCGCACATCCATCAGCATCGTACTCAGTTTGATATTCGCAAGCACAGTTGTGCAAAAGTGTTCTAGTGCTGGTAAGTTGCAACCACACGAGTTAGTGTATAAACTTATGAAAGTGTGATTCTTAGTAAAACCCACACTACCTAGCATCCCCTGTGCTACAGCCTTGCACATTCTGCCAATATATATAAAAGAAACATGGGGGAATGGGGAATAGATCCATGGAGGATAAATGCTATTTTCAAGAGTGAAATGCTCAAATTTTATGGGGGAATGCTTGAAACTTTGCAGGGGTTGCAGATCTACCCAAACATCTTATAACGTATCCTAAATAATTGTCCACACTTGGTTGTAACTTATGATAAGTCTCATCTAATAGTAACAACTTCATATTCAATTAATTAATAGCAACTGCTACGAAAGTTATCTATGTTGAAGTTTATATAAACACATGATCATCGTACCGTTTTGGTCTACGAACATTTCTCTTGGGCCTCATATGTACGTTCTCAACTTCACTTCCCTCGTTTTGATTTGTTTGATGATTCCCCTCTCCTGTTCTTTCTGGTGAAGCATGATCGAGTTTCATTTCAAGTTGACTATTTTCTCCACATGGTGATCCATCTACATCATTGTTATGGTCCTGTAATACAATAAACAAGAAAAAATATATTATATACCATATATTATATACCACAAATAGATTAATTAAATACAATCAACAATTTTGAATGTAATTTCACTTTCTTTTGGCGACCCTTTTTGCAATTAAGATTAGATTGAATGGTTACTTGTTGAACTTAGTGTTTTCCTCTGCATATAGTGCAAGTACTTTCTATATCAAATGTAATTCCATTAATATATGGGGCAATAAAGGTGGATTGAGAAATACACTACAAATAAATATGTATATCTGTTGGATATTTATCAATAGTATTTTTTATATAGTAATCGAATGCATGACCACGTTCCACTCGGTGAAGAGCGTGAGAGTTAACTGGTATAAGTAGACTCTCTTTCTAACATGGTACGAGACATATTGGGTGATTCCAAAAGTAAATCCAGACTTAGTCATAGCGGACGGTATGATACAAGTGAGATGTGTGTAGCTCAGCCATTGCAACTATACTGGTCCAATGTGTCAGTTGTCGAATGTGGGGGGTGGGGGGTTGGGGATGGGGATTACACGTGGTAGTGAATAGTATAGAGTATGACCATTTGGAAATAATTAAAGCAAAAACTAAACGGGTGATTTGTCACAAGACACATCTAGCCCAATTGGCTCGACAAGGACTTAGAGTAATAAAGGGAAAAATCCGACAAAGGTACCTTAAGTTGTGTTATTTTCGAAAAAGGTACATTTAGTTGTTACCGCCCGATTTTGGTACCTTAACTTTCAATTTTGTCCAATTTGTATACTCCGTCAGTCCAATTTGACGGCTCCGTCAATTTTGACCGTTTTAGCGCGGGAAAATTCCGAAAAATGTACCTTAAGTTGTGACATTTTCGCTTTTGGTACATTTGTTTATGACTGTTCAATTTTAATTTTTAATGGGTAAAATTGCAAATAAAATAATTTTCGTCAATGTCAATTGAACCATATTATTTTCGATAATTATGAAGTAACCCCATTTTATCAAGATAAGTTTCAAAAAGCCCCATTATGAGATTAATAAAAATGTAGAAACAAAAAAAGATCAAAAGAAAATTAAGTTAAAAGGAAGGCAAAATTTTTTTAGAAGAAAACAAGAAAATTGAGATTAACCCAATTTCTACCATGGAAGCTTGCTGCCAGAAGCTTCACCATGAAGCTTTAGCTTGGAAGATCCATGGCAATAGTGAAGTGTGGAGTTCAATATGGCAATGTTGCTTCATCCCCTCCACCGGTGCCCTTCCACCCCACTCCGCCGCCACCTCCCTCCACTGCGACCACCGACATGTCCTCCGCACCTCCACCCTCAATTTCAAATTGGCCATGGAAGCATCTGCCATGGCATATCCGCTGCACTCCATGGTCTGGAAGCTCTGGTGGAGCTTTAGGCGCGGGAAATCCTTTCACCAATGGAGCTTTCATGGTAGACTGCCATGGAAGAAGAAGAAGAAGAAGAAGCTCCCATGGCTTCTATGTATTTTTTCTTTTTCTTTAATTATGTTTTATTTTTAAATTTCTAAGATAGTCCATAGTCCATATTCTCATGGGTAATTTTGATTTTTCCATAAAATAGGACATATTTGAAATTAACAAATATTCACCGATTTGCATTTTAATGCAACGATTTTAGTATTTTATAAAAGTGACACGGTCGCGATATTAAATCAACACGGTCGTAGGTCCCTAAATTGACAATAATGCATTTAAAGGTACCAAAATCGGATCACAAATAAAGGTACCAAAAGCGAAATGTCACAATTAAAACGGCCAAAATTGATTTGAGCCATCAAATCGACCGACGGAGTATACAAATTGGACAAAATTGAAAGTTAAGGTACCAAAATCGGTCAGAATAACTAAAGGTACCTTTTTGAAATGACACAACTTAAGGTACCTTTGTCGGATTTTTCCCGAGTAATAAAGTAGTGTGAAACATCCCTCATTGGTGGAGAGCATCCGAGTTAACTAGAGTATATACTTAGTAGGAGTACACTCCCCACATGGTATGAGACCTTATATGTGAGAACAAAGCCAGTTGATGAGGACACGATTCAAGTATACATATCATAGCAATAAGAAGTGTGTGGCTTAGTAATTGGTAACTGCACCATTCCAAATGAGCGCACCATTACATTAAATTCGATATGTTGATTTTGATTTGAAAGTTACAATAGATCTCATTTATGGAGATTTTCATGGAATCTCTAAGGAGGGGGTTCAAATCGATATCGACCTTTAAATTGGGGTCTGGATCATTATGAGAGGAAGATAAAATAAAATTGTGTTTCCGACATATAATTTTTTATTACTAAAAATACTTTCTATATTATAAGAAATGGCTAAGTGTCGTCCTTAATCGCAGTTCCTTTAGGTGTCCAATTATATATAAACTATAGGTTATGGTCGAGCTTTTAAGTCATAAATGCAACTTGTAGGGGACCATTTGACCAACGTCATATTTGTTCCACATTATTGGTAATATCAATATTTCAGGTGATGTTATCTTTGTGTATCAACATTTCATGGGTAAACATGATTTGAACTGTAAATACTTTGAACTCATGACCTTTTCGCCTTGAGATTTTCATATGCACTAAATAAGTTTACCACACTAAGTTCATCGCAGATATGTTTATCTGCACCTAACATACTTTGTTGTAATGTATATGCAGTTTCTTCATTATTTATATGCTAAATAATTCTTTCTTAAATGGATTTCTTACTGAGGCTATTTTTAAGGAGAAACATTCAGTGTATGATAATGCTCACAGTTCTGACCATACTTGTTGATCAATGATAGCTCTATATAGGTCGATATAGACTGCTCTTGTCCAGTTTAAGATCTTCACGGATCCCTTGTTGAATAATGGTTTCTAGTCCATCATGCCATATCTATTGCCAAAGTCCCCATAATGTGTTCTTTATTGTATTTCTTGTTTTTGTAGGAAGTATCCCATGAATTTTCATGATTGAATCGTGGCTTTCTTACTTTTCAAGGTTATAATGCAACTTTCGGGCTCTTCTCATTCCCCATCTTAATGAAGTAAATTCATTCCACTTGTCATGCCTTACATAGATCATGCTCTTTTACTCACCCGGTCTAAATGCCCTCAAGATTTTCTTCTTGAAGCTCAACTTCAAGATATAAACTATTCTTTTGACCCTTTGTGCATTGATGGACACGTATTTATGAACTTTCACTCTTATATCCTGGGATTGAGCATTGCGAGCCAACCGTATTATTTGTATTGAATAATGTTACCTCGCAGTTGCTTATTCAAGCTTTTCAACCCATTCTTCACTACTTTATACATTATTCACATGTTCTTCTTACATTCCCTCGCACTCTATATATTAGAGATTCACACTGATAACATTGGTGCTTGTTTCGACATATGTAATTCCACTTCAGGTTATTCTCTATTTCTAAGGGCTATTCTTGTATATAATTTTTCAAACTTCCAATAAGCAACCAATAGTCTTTCCACTGAACTTTATGATAAATATCGAGGCATGTCCAGTACAATTGCCAACATTTTATGGATCAATCATTAACTTGGTGATTTGGGTATACAAAGGCAAGTAGTTCTTAGTCTAATTCATTAAACGGGTTGGCACTCATTCTAGTGTGGTGAATTAAAATAATGTCCTTCACAGAATTCCCCATCCTGTAATTTCACCAAAGTGCCTACTAAACCATTTTACGAATGGCTAATCTATCACAACTCCATTATGCAAGTCTTGTACATAAGATCTTGGCATTCCTCAATAAGGTGTTGTAGAGGTTGGTTTCCAATATTGGCATCTTGACCTTAGCGCTTCACATATGTCATGAGCTAAATCCTAGAGATTCTCCTTTCCCAGGAAAGACGTAGCTCAAATGTCATACTTGCAATTTGAATTTATTATCAGTTGAATATTTACATGTTCAATTTTTTTTTGAAATAAATAAATCTTCCATTAAGGGCCCAAATATATTGAGTTCGACAAGCATTTCACGCTAAAATTTGTTGCCACTAGAATAATTCCGAGGGCATGTCATAAAAAGAATGACAAAATATCTGACTCATCCTAGGTGACCAACGTCATATTTGTTCCACATTATTTGTAATATCAATATTTCAGGTGATGTTATCTTTGTGTATCAACATTTCATGGGTAAACATGATTTGAACTGTAAATAATACTTTGGAACTTGCGGCCTTTTCGCCTGAAGATTTTCATATGCACTAAATAAGTTTACCATACTAAGTTTACTGCAGATATGTTTATCGGGTACCTAACATACTTTGTTGTAATGTATATGCAGTTTCTTCAAATAAATAAATCTTCCATTAATGCCCCGGATATATTGAGCTCGACAAGCATTTCACGCTGAAGTTTGTTGCCACTAGCATAATTCCGTGTTAGTTCGTGCACTCTCACCATCTTCACACCATCTATATCAAAATCACTGTTTGCACTTTTTTCCTTCAAATATTTTCATCATACCACATATGTGCATCACTAATCAAAGGTATTGGCGATATACAGAGCATGAGTGATCTTACTACAAAATATAGAGGATATATTTTTTGTTTTACAATTTGATTATTGGATCTCTACAACTAGTCTTTTTCTTTTTGTAATTCTTTTTATATATTAAACGTGGACATTGACCCTCAAATAGTTTGTTAGCTTAAATTTGCAAACTTCCTTTAAAATTATTGCATGGTGAGCTTGCTATAAGAGTTAAATGAATTGTAATCTCATGTTGTATGTAGTATTTACTCTCTCTCTCTCTCTCTCTCTCCCTCCCTCCCTCCCTCCCTCCCTCCCTCTCTCTCTCTCCCTCTCTATCTCTCTCCCTCTCACCAACACATAAAATCTACATTGAAATCTTACAATGGTTATTACTCCTTGAGGTATTTTTTACTCGCAGTTAGAGACTTAGAGTCTTAGAATATCAATACTCACTAAAAACATCTGAAGTGCAATATTTAATGTTTCATGCTCTCTTAGCTACAATCTGCCTTGTGACATGAGAGATTATGAATATGCAAACTTACCCATATGCATTTGTGAATGCAAGTCCTAGGGGAACTTGCATCAATTTCATATCTATGTGCCCTTTAGATGAATTCATCTATCAAGATAAATTTGATCTATGTTAAAACTTTAGCTAACCAAGAGTGGTTTGTCCATGATTTTTCACACCAATCTAGTGAGCCCCATTCGCCATAGATGAGGTTTTCTCAAACATGTAACGTCTATTGTAGTAGCGGATGGCTGTTGAACATGAATTACAAAAATTCATTAATTGGTGAAATGGTAATGAATGCTCACTGTGTGTTGGTTAGTGCACTAGTTATGGAAGGCCAAGAGTTGGAAGGGGAGGATGAGTTCTACATATCTAAGATTAAGGAAGCAGCAATATAAGTATGCATTATGATGTTGTATTTATTCCCCCAAGGGGCACACCTGGTTGTGGATAGGAGGAGGACCTAGATGGCTCCACCACTCGAGCGAAGCCCGCACGTCCAGCTCCACAAGGAGCGGAGCATGGGCCATGCATGTTCATGAATCGATATTATCTTTTTGCGACAAAAACTAACTATAAAACTTAATGAATAAATTACTTCAATTCCGAATGACTAGTTCAATTGAAGAAAGGCTAAGTCTTGCAACAGTACACCAAAATGGTGCAACTGGATAACAAGTTGTTGCAAACTGGGGTTAGTAACCAAACGGTGTGTCCGTTCAATCAATGTTTTCTTAGAGGACGAGTTCGCAAAGGATGCAAGCATTTGAGCCCAACCTTTTGAAACTATAATAAAATCCTCACAATCAGATTTCTAACAAGCATCCAATTATCTCCTCATTCTTCTCCTTTTCTCTTCGAACCCTGTCTCTCCATATTGCAGCAGTCTACTCAAATATGTGATTGTAAGTGTTAGCTTATTGATTCACCCGATGATGTTTTATTTTGGGAGAGATTTTGCTAATTGTAATCGTAAGCACCTGAAGGGGGAAATTTAATCTTAACGACCGACATCCAACTCTCTACTCATTTGTCTTTACTTTGTTCTCTTTTACTGTTACATTCTCCAGGCTATACATCTGATAACTTACCCCCAGTTATCCTTGTGAACAATTCATAGCTCATGTTTTATTGCACATATAAGATTTAGTTGTTAGCAATGCCATCAAAATAGTAACCACATATTCAAAAATACAAGTTTAATGTATATAAATAACTTTCTATACTTAACTAGATCAAAATGATCGATGAACACAAAAAAGTAAAAAGAACATTATATATCATAACAATGTGCATCAATAATACTAAGATTTGTGGTTATAGCAAAATGCTGGTATAAACTTAAAATTCAAACCTTGTCACCATTAGTGATACTTTCACTATTTTGTTGTGTGTTAATATGTTTCCCAAGCTGAAGCTTTGATTTTTGCCTTGATCCAGAAGCTAGTGACTACATAATTGAAAATGTTTTAACAAATCATTAACTTCAAAAGGAAGTACATGGAAAATATTACATCCGTTGTTATGTGATCATTACCTTGATAAGTATGTCCCCTGTGATATCTTCATCTACATGGTCATTTCTAATGTCAATATTGTTAAAAGTATGTCATTGTTGTTTCTTTCTTTCTTACCGTATATCTCGGATCCATATGATTTACAATAAATAATTAGTATAACCATACTAGTATGTATATATATATAAATAATAGTGGAACAATAATATTAAGTAGAAATAAACAACACTCAATTGTTTTTAAAGCATAAATTCAAGAAAGTGAATAAGAATGAGTTGATTATGCTTATACTAATTCGTGTCTATTTTATAGAATTAGAAATGAAATCCATACCATTTTATGGGGTCTGGTGTATTTTATATGATATTGCAATTCAGACATTGGTCCTGATACAACTTGCTCGGAAGGTGTATCATATGTTTCCTGATTAGCTTTCTCATAAGCTATGTCATCTCCTCCGGTCTTTGTATAATACTGAAAAACAATTAAAAAGTTAATATCATTTTGAATTATATAAGTGTTCATATCAAAATTATTATAAATTAAAAATATCATGATTCATAAACATACATATCATCACCATTGATGAAATCTAATATAACAGCATTTAAACTTTTTAACAAGACTATAAAAACTCTTAATTATATACTATGTGGTTTCATGATGTAGAAAGTCATGAGGAAATACAATAAATCATGTATGCATCTTAAACATACCACATTTTCTGGGTGATTCATCATGACATGCCATTGTGATGAAACTACTTCGTCAAATTGCGTAACGGGATATCCCAGACGCTTTACTGCTTCTGGAAGATAATACTTTAGGCAATCGATACAATTTTTAAATACCTTTTTTGCCATATCAAAAGCAGGTTGGGAATAATCCTGAAGCAAATGAATAGCCTTTCAGGTTAAGGACGAAGATAAAGTGGTCATAAAATTTGAATTTCCTAGAAATTAAACCAATTACGTACATATTTTTCCTTCTTAAGATAAGTAAGAAGGATCTTAACAAGCTCAACTGATAATTCATCATCATCCCAACTTTGTTTCACCATTATGGTCATGATATTCTCCATGCTTGCGAATGCAGCCTTCGGATGTCCAACCCTGACGTTGATATGGAACAAATGATAAATGGTTGATAGTTTTGTTTAAAATCTAAAATATTGAATCAAAAAAATGTCATGGCATGTGTTTTGTTGATGTAGCTTAATATTCTACAATTTAATGACCATAAGATATGTAGCCTATATTCTCAATCTCATAGGTTAACTGGCACGGCTAGCTCAATCTCTGAGATTTGCTAATTGTGGGTTAAATGACCTTTCTTTAGGTTTTTTTAGTCTCTTATAAGCTATAGTCTAGTAGTGCGTAGACAAGCTCTTTTTGCATCTTAGTGAGCACCCTCATGTTATTTTAATATAAAAAGTCTTATTGCTTCTTCAATAAAGAATAAAAAATGAAAGATATGTAAATAACAAATAGAGGCACATTCAAATTACAATTTCTGAATGCCAAACCACTTCAACCGTGTGCTTACTCTAACTGACACCCCATTTTTATGTCTTGTCACATTTTTATGTCATTTCCATTTGTAAAACACCCACAATACATACTTATACTTAAAATAAGAAAAAATAATCACAAGTCCAAAAGATGAACAAAAGTATGTACCTTATACCATTTAGAAACAAGTGAAACATCTCAAAAGTTAGGTTGTAGAAATTTTCGTCCAACATAAGCACACAACACTGGGTGTTAGAAACTCTTTGAAGGATTAATAGGGCTTTCAAGTAAGCTCGACTAAATATGAGGCAAATGCTCAGATAAAGATTTGCTAGGATAAAGAAAGCCTGGTCATAAAGAGAAAAACACATTACAAAAGGTAATAGTGTTAAACAATGTGTACATTATAAATGACATTTTATAACAAAACATAATTTTGTCATACTATATTACTAGTATAGTTCCACTTATTATTCCTGATCGACCGTTACCTTCACTGTCTGTTTTGGTTTTTCATTATTTAATATAATTTGTAATATATGATGAATTATATATATATATATATATATATATATATATATATATATATATATATATATATATATATATATATATATATATATATATATATATATATATATATATATATAAGTGGACAATTATTGGAGTTGTTCAATTGATTACCTAATTTAAGTTAAATTGGATCCATTTGTAATATATACTGTATGTAAATTAGACTTTAATTATAAAAAATAATTATGTCTTCATCAATATAATTTCAAGCCCTAATTCAACTCTAACAAAATCAATTCATCATAAAAAATCCAGTATGCCTTCTCCAGTTAAATTATAAGCTCTAATTCAACCCTAACAAAAATCAATCTATGATTAAACAAACAACGATAACCAATTTTTTTCTCCAATAAATTAAATCAGATTGTGAAGCACCTAAATCCCCATCACAGATCCAGCCTCCACTAACTCAAACCCTAATTCAAATCGAAAAAAATGCAAATTCATTATTGTCAGTAGAACTCCCAAACACTTAATGAGTTTGTCTTGCTTTCCTTCACTTATCCGTATCCATAAGAGGCAACGGTGAGATCCGCACAAGTAACTTGGAGAGGGGTTAGGATCCGGTTTGCTAAGTGTCAAACCGATTTGAGATTTTACTCAAGAGCGATCAAGATCGACTGTAGTATAAGATAATAGGATGGCAATGTGACTTACTTGATCTTGTGGGGATGTGTGCCTATTTATAGGCTATCATCAAAATGGAGGGCTTGCTAGGATCAAGGCCATGTACGGCCATGATCGAGCCACCAAGACAAGTATTAGCCCATGACCCAACAATGAAGCTTAGCCCATGCCAATTTTGGGCTTCAGGGGTAGATTAGTCATTGTTGGAAGGGTTGTAGAGGATTTGACTAGGTCTGCCGAGATCCTGTGTTCGAGAGAGGGTCCGACGCCTCGTCCCACCATATTCGTCGTTTAATGAGGAAGTTATCCCGCCTGCCTAACTCTTCCGATTCGAGTACCAGTTCGGACATCTCACTCTTTGGTGCCTATTTGCTTGGTTGCTTTATGAGATTGTGCGTCGATCCGAGTAATCGTCTGTGAGGGCTGAGGGTCGTAAAGCTGCTTGAGTACTTGTCTTCTTGTTCCAAGGTGGTTCGGACCTTGACGGGTCGGACCTAAATCCTCGAGTCGGACCTCACAGGTGCTCCAGATCCTTTGTTCCTTTCTTCTAAGGTGGGTCGACCATGGTTGGTCAATTCAATCAGACCATCGACTCGGACTATAGTGACTCGGATCCCATGGATGACTTAGGACGCCTTAAGATTCGTTCCTAGGTCCTTTATGAAGGATTGGACATATTTTCGTATCAACAATTATAAAAAATAACGACATTACTTACCTTCATATACTTCTTTCATTCTTTGTAACTAGGTGTCTCAATAACACGCGTAGTGTGTTCTCGCATTCTAGTATATTGTTAATAGGTTAACATGTATTGTGAAGTAGATCAAGATTTGATGACATCTAATTTCTTACCTATATAAAATGTCCAAGAAACAAATTAAGCAAGAATCATTGAGATTGATAGAAATTAAAGCCACCTGCATTCCCATCGAATGGCGCATCAAAGTCAGAATTTTATCACCTCACTTAAACAGAGGCAACCGATGCTCTTATATCGATCTCAATGTGGCTTAAGAGGTAGTCGACATTAGAGATTCTTCAAGGGTCAAGTGCCACCCCAATCTCCTCCATGCAACCTTGTCCCAATTTTGACATGTGACGTTCTAATCTCTTAATTGGCAAACGATAAGTAAAACAAATAAAATATTAATATACAAGGTTTAAAAAAAAGATTAATGTTCATACATGAATTGAGGGTAAATGTAAAATTAAAGGAATCTATGTTGTAAATATGTCGCATGGTATTTCCTCGTCTCTCATTTGTTCGGGAAATATGATCTTCATAATTTAAAAGGTGAGGGGCATAAATAAATAAAATATACTTATTATTGTAAATCAGAATAAGTATAAACAATGAGATGGTAAAGTGAGATATCCAAAGAATAAATTGACATAAAAAAATCAACAAATAAATATCTAAAATTAATGTTAAAAATATAAAGAAATTTGCAATCAAATGTTGAATCAACTTGTTAACATTTATCTCAACTTTTTAAAAACAGAGACTGTGTTTACATCTCTAGGACCAGAGTCTATTTTATTCAAAATCATTTAAATGGAAAACTATTCTTGCATTGAAATTCATTAGTAAACAACACAACAACAATATAATCAACAACAACAACAACTAAATACCTTCGATACTCATTGAATTGAGGAGAAAAATCATGAATGTATATTAAGAAATAATGTAAAATTGTAATGAAAGAAAATAGTATCCGTCACAACAATCCTTTATACATTTGAGAGATTTAAAATAAATTTTTTATCAAGAAAAATAGAATCTTACGTCAAGTCTGCGTAAAAGCATTTCCATGGATTTATATGGTAATGCAACCTCAGTACCAAACAAAATGAGAAATTCTTGCTTCCAATTCTCAGTTGTTCCATCTGGTGCCATCTCTACGACCTTGTCACACCCAGTCTTTCTGGCTTGTTAGAGTGAAATACTTCTGGCCTGCTAGAGTGAAATACTGATAGAAGAGGGGTTTTGTAGTAGCGGAGAAACCAAGGAAATGAAATTTAGAATGGATAGGAATGTATTAACTTTGCCAACAATGAATGTCTTAAATAGAGGTTGTGGATGGTGGACTGACAAACTGGCTAAACCGTGTATATTAAAAAACCATGGGCTTTTATATTTTTACCTTTTTTGTAAAAAAAATATAAATTCAATATACTTTATTATTCTTCCAAATTTCTCTCAATTGTTTGGTATGTGGGCCAAGTCACAGATTTGGTAGTCATTATTTTTTTTTCCAATTACTTTACTCATTTTTGTAATTTTAAAGTGTAACATTAACATTAGATTGCATTAATATGCATTGGTTTTAACATTCTTACCACTTTCGATAAGATTGTAGTATTAACAAAGGTTCCCTCATTGACTTTTTTTTTTTTTTTTGTAAATTTATATATGGCAATGCATAAATTTTATAATTACATACCTTCTCAAAGTTATAATTTAGTCCAAATGGATTTTTGTAGATGGTCCATTTCGCTTAGGTCCCTAATGATTTAAAAATTACATATAGGTCCAAAATCTCATTCGACAAAGGTATTTTTGTTCAAACATCCAAGTGCTCCTCCATTAACATAATAATATTTTTCTTCAAAGTGTGAATTACTTTTAAATCCCCAATTTTTTCAATTACACCTCACTCCCACTGATGAAAACAATTACAATGAATCCCCAAAATTCAAGTTTTTGTTGACTTTGATTTTCCATCAAAATATCCAAACAAGCATTGAAGTATTTTGTTTGCAAAATTGTCCCACAAGTTTCAATACAATTTTAATCCCTTTTTATTTTCATTTTCTAGTTTAATTATTTTTGGGTCTATTACCATCAGGACCCTTGTTGGAGACGTCACTCTCATCCAAACCCATGTTACTCTAACAATTACATTTGGGTCCAAATTTCAATTTTCCAGTTGAGCAACTTAACTTAAGTTGTACAAACAGTTACTCCCAAACAAGCCTTAACTCCATGGGCTTTGAATTTTTTTTTAAAATGATAAATAAAAAATGAAAGTTAAATAAAACCATGGAGTTTCCATGGATTTGAAGCTCCACCACTTGAGCTTCCAAGTCCACGGCCGGAATCGTCACTCTGTGTGAAGCTTCCAGATCTGTCATGGAAGCTCCAAACCTGGCAGGAATTTAACAATTTTTTAAAATTTTTGTTCTTTTTATAAATTGCAAGGTTAATCCCTGGATAATAATTGTTACATCCAATTGAACCCAATTGTTTTTTTTTTAAATTTTGAATTTACCCCATAATTATTGTTGAGGGGTTGAGCCTCAAACACTAGCTAAACTACTACAAGTCCCAAATCTATGGTCCGCCTCCAACTAGAAGTCCGACCTGATGACTTGGTCCGAGCCGGAACACCTGAAAAGACTAAGTGGGGGGGGGGGGGGGGAGGGGGGTTAGATAAATAACCCGGTTTGCTAGATGTCAAACCGGAAAGAGACTTTACTCAAGAGAGAGAGGAAGGCTCTCAATGTAGTAGTTATGAGGAAGGTTATTATGTCCTAAAACTCACCTTAAGGTCTTGGACCTTGTGCTATATTTATAGTTATCATGTACTTATGATGAGGTTCATAAGATGATGCCAAGTGTATGTCAGGATTTGGACAACAATGCTTCCTTGGCCCATGGCCCAATAGTATGTGAGGGTCCAACACTATTAGATGGGCCTAGGAGGGTAGATCGGTCCTTTTACCCCTCAGAGTACTATTCCTGCTGATGGGTCCATGTGAGACCTTCTAGGATGATCCGAGCTCTGTTGAGTTGGTCTCTTCCTAGGTAGCTCAGTGATGGTCTGAGATACTAGCTGCTCGGAAGTATCTTGGAGGTTCCAGTGCATACATTTGGTCTTATTGTCGAGGTGGCATCCGAGTTTATCTCGTTCGGTCCGTTTGGCATCCTAGGACTGACAGTGTGTGGTACTCAGTGAGACCATGTGACCTCTAGTCAGGTTCGGAAGTCGTGCACCTGGCTAGGTCGGACCAGCTGAAGAGGTGTATTGACTTGAGCGTACTGATTGATCCGGAAGGCTTTCCTTAAGGTGGACTAGCCGAGATCGGATAAGTACTGGATTGGCTATTTTAGCCTTGATGCGCTCTAGGACACGCTCTATGGCGCCCCTAACGGATTGGACATATATCCGTATCAACATATTTCCCCCCAGTTTCCAAGTATCTTTGTAGAAGATAGTTGTGGAACTATGAGTGAAGGAACAAGTGTGTTTAGGAGTGTGTCCGAATCGTTAAATGTGAGGGAGAAGATCCCTTCTTTTCATGCTAAAAATCCGTATCCGTGTTTCAGGAAATTAATATATCTCTCTCCCCCCCCTTTTCGTTCTACAGTCCGAGTTAGGAAAAATCTCGGACTGTAGAAGGAAAAGGTATTTGTATCCGAGATATATCGAGATCCGAGTACGGTTTTTTAGGATTTGAAGTGGTCTCTTATGGAGGAGTGTGTAGGAAGTAATCCGTTGGGCTGGATATGTGAAATGGTTCACCTGGGCTGATGAATAGTGATCTAAGAGGCCCAATAGGTCGTCCGTCCAGCCCATGAGTGAGGATCCCGAGATAGTGGAGAATTTCCAAAGTAAATTTAATGGGGTGTTATGTAATTTCGCCAAATGTGAACCGATACAACCGTTGGATTGAAATGATCAACGGCTAGGGTTGAAATCCGAGTGATGTGACGCTTCATCTTCCCCAACTATCCCTCTATAAATAGTTGCCAGGTCTGTCATTGTCACACTTTAGCCAAATTGATTCCAGAGTAACCCTAAGTAATCCGAGCAAGTAACTAACTTCCGAGCAAGCAAGGTTTCGAGTGAGTAATCGACCGTCGTAAGTCATTGTTGGAAAGTTTGCAAGGCTTCGCCGTCTGTCAATCTTTTCTCACCTACTTTATCAAGTAAGTAACCGCTTTCTAAATTTCGAGTATTGTTTCTTCATCATGGATGTATTACTTCTTTTGCCAAGTAATGTGTCGATGTCGAGTTTTGCTAGTCTAGTATCGCATGTGTTCCGTAGTTGAACTTATGGTATCAATTTGTAGGTATGACTCAGAGATTTGCCTTGTAAATGTGCCATGTATGGTAGAATATAGTGCGTAGAGTTTGTTGAATTTTCTATTATGGCGCCTTGTATGGTAGACATTAGTGCCAATTGGCACATAGAACTCCCCTGTGGCGTGACCCTGCGTGTCAAGGTAGGTGCCAATAGGTAGAATCAGTGACCCATAAGAATGCACCGTGAAGTGGGTTTTTTCAACCACGGACCTAATAAGATACTTAAACGAACCCTGACGATCACAACATCATTTTCGATCCGCTTCCTTGTGCCTAGGATGTCCGGAGCGATAGTCGAATCAACACGAAGCTCACGATTATGATGATGGATCAAACCAAGGATCCGAATCATATGGTGACCTCGTCCGCATCGCATCACCCGGATTGAGATTCAGAAATTACGCTCCATGGAGGAAAGGAACGTGGATGTTGTGGAGGTTGTCTCTTCCGGGATCTGGGCAAGGTCCGTGGTACCGCCGCCGTAATGATGCGTGTATAGCCCGGGAAATGTTGCGAGAATAAGGGTGCGAGTCCAATCTCGGACCATCGGTAGTGGTGGTGTATCGGCTGGTTGAAGTGCGCCTCGGATGGAGCAAGGAGGTGATACTGATCGGGAGGCAGACGATGTAGAGATGTTTGAGGCTGGTGAGGAGGACCGTGTTGTGGCAGAAACAGGTCCGACCAACCCAGGTACGTCTGGGAGACCCGAAGTTGATGAAATGGAGGAGGAAGAAGGAGAGGAAGATGAGGATGACGAGGAAGAGGAGGAGGAAGATGAGGAAACCACTCGTCCGCGGGGTCGTTCCGGGCGGAACAATCGCTAGATTGTTCTTCATCCTAGAGTGCTCAGATCCTAATCCGCCTTGTCGCTTGTCGTGGGGCTCAGGCGGCACGGACTAAATTCCCTCGTCCTTTGTCCGTCGTTGTAATAGCTGATCCATACGGTGAACTTAATGTGGACGGTCTTCTTCCCACATGTCCATCCAAGGTGAAGCCTGAGGACATTCCGAAGTGGAGGCGGAAGTGGGAAATCCCTGAGTCCGTTGAAATCATGGTTCTGGAGCTTGGGCATGCCTTTTATAATCCGCCCGCTGGATACATGTGTGTGCACGAAGCGGCATTCTCCTGCGGATGGAAGGTCCCCATTGCCTCCGAGTTCAAGAACATCTTGAATCATATTGGGATAAGTCCGAGCCACGTTATCCCCAAATCCTTGGGGAACCTTATTTGTTTTGCGGTTTCTGTGCGAAGAAGGGGCAGCCGATAAATTTTGAGAATTTTCGGTAGTTGTTTAATGTAGCTTTTAGTCCTGGGAATCCCCTCTTCTACACCTTTGTAAATAGAAAATCGTACAACTTCATCTCTGATCCCATCTCCTCACTCAGATAAAAGTGGTGGGAGAAGTACATCTTCGCATGGATGGCTTCAAGCCCGGGAGTCCGCGAGGAGACGAGAACACTGGGGGTTGCCCAAGAAATTTCTAAGGGAGAGTCCTGATCAAGGCCCTTCCCAAGAATGTGGCCTGCGGTGGCGAGATCCACAAGAAAAATAACCCACCAACTTATCCGTTCCACGGATTGATCTGTCAGTCGCTGCCAAACTTGTGCGGACTGACTGACGTCGTCGAGGTCGGAGGGAAGACCGACTTTTGTAAGTATCCCTAACTTAGGACTTTTTTTTTGTCATGCATGATTGTTCCATAGTTGTCCGTTGTTCATGGTGTTATGGATCCGTATCTGACATTGTTTGTTCCTTCTACAGCTTACTAGTTCGAGTACATAATGTCGAATTCTCCGCGAAAAGAAGAAGAAGCAGAGAGCAGAAGCCTCGAAGCTTGCCATCGCCAAAGGGCCGTAATTATCAATACGTCCGCAGGTTTTCCTATGGCGGACCCCAAAAATGCGGCCCTCTTTGCTGCTGAGGAGGACCGACGGAAGAAGGCGGGTGAGGATCCGCAGGTCTTGGAGGTGCCCGACAAGGGAAAAGGTCCTGCAACCCGCAGTACTACTGGATCGAAGCCATCGACTGCAGGTGCTCCGAGGACATCTGGTCCTGGTGGTTCCACAAGGCCCGCACCTCCGGGATGTGTTGATGCGGGATGCCATCGCTCGCAAGAAAAGGTGCGACTGATGCACCTCCGCATCGAAGAGGCAACAGCTTCCGCAGGCTGTGCTATCCCACCAGCGCCATTGATGCGGAGTTCGAACGGAGCTGTGGGCTCCCCGAGGTTGAAAGGGTCAGAGAGATCCATGAGCTGCATCAAAGGGTAAGTAACTCCGTGTGTTTTTTCTTTCTTTGGTTTCAGCTTCTGTGCTAGAAATATAACTTCTGACATTACGGATTACTTGTAGCTCGGATGTATGATCAAGGCCATGCAGTGGAAGGCCAGTGAGCGGGCCACTATTGAGGAAGACCTGCATAAGGCTTTGGCTGCATCCGCGGAGGAGGCAGAGAAGGTCAAACGGGCGAAGGCTCAATTGAAAAAGAAGGACACGCTCATTGCCAAGTTGAAAGCTAGCTGGCAGGAGGTAAAGTCGGACTTGGAATGGCAAGAGAACTTTATCGATAAGTCGATGAAGGCATTCCTGGAGTCCAAGGACGCGCTCCTCGAAGATCTCCAGTTCGCCTGTCTTGAAGCTGTGAAGGATTTCATGAAGTCGGACTCCTTCAAGTTCTTTATGGCATACAAGGCCGACGCTCTCCGCCTGGAGGGGTTCTCTTCCGCCATTGGCCAACGACAAGCAAAGGGGTTGGTGCCTCCAAACTTTAACTAGATGGCGGAAGGATTGAATCCTTCCGCGGACGCTGGTGGGGTTGAGATTCCGGTGGAAATTGTCCCGGATGATAGGTTAGCGGCGTGCGAGTTCGCGGAGGTGGTCACCGAGGAAGGTGAGATTGAAATCACCAATGGGGGACCTTTTCTCCCCAAATGTGTCCCGAGGGCTATAGGGAAAGTGTGCTTCACACCATTCCATGAAAACATGAACTACTGAAGGATTGGTACTTCATGCCTTCTCGGATCATCGGCCATGACGCGGACTTCAACCTGTTCGAGAACATCAAGGCTACCTTTGATGCCATTGTTGAATCACGCGCGAGCGCCTCGAATGCCAATCCGTCCTCCACCAATCCGCCTGCAACTGATGAAGCCGGGCCAAGCCAGCCTCCCCCTCAATGAGAAGTCCAGGGTATGCCCCGTTGAAATACTGTAACTTTTGGAGTACTTTTAATGGAATGGATCTATTGCCGCGTACATTGATTTTTGAATTTTTCATAAGAATGTAAGTACAATTATGCTTCTTTTCGATATACACGTACTTTTGTTTCCATGCTCCCTTGACCCATCATGATATACATAGTCTTAATAGTCTGCATAAATATATATATCTCTTGCAAACGCGGATTACTTGGAATGACCTCTGATTCAAGACAATCAAATTATTAACTCACTAATCTTCGGACTACTCAATAAGCTTAATCTTTGGATGTTGCTGCAAATGACGTTTGTCGGACTTGCCGATGAATGAATACTCTGATACTTCTATATGAAAGTTAAAAACATGGGCTCAATATCATCAACTGCGGTAAGCCCAAAGGATCCAATACTGTTTGGCCCTTGCGGATGGCCCAAGTCCATCGTCGACGTCAGTCTTCTTACGTGGCGGACGCTAATTGGTTCGTCCTATCTATAAATACCCAAGTTCCCTACTACATTGATTGCATAGATCTAATTCTAATTTTCACCTTTACTGAAAATTTCATCCTTCTTTCTCAAGCTCCGACCGATCTTGCAGTTTGAGCTTAGTGGTCCTCAGGGAAGACGATTTCTTGACTAATCTCCCCCTGGAGGGATGGATTGCTCGAGATCTGTTGTTAGGAAACGTAGATCTTGGAAAATTTTCCGATCTGAGTAAGCTGACGGACGACCCCATTGGTCTTATGCGTGATCCACCCGATAGGAGTTTGTCCCTTCCGAGGAGATGCTGGCGGGTGGGTCAGGATTCGATCAATGTGTCAGATCCGTGTTTTGGATTCAAACGAATGGATGTTTTGAAGAATCTTAATGTCCGGAGACTGATTCTTGATTTGTCCGTGTTACAGGTACATCCCTCCACTCGTTGTCTATGGAAGGACTGACGTTGTTGGTGTGTCGATGGACCCCTTTGCTAGAGAGATCCTTTGGTGAATTTATGGTAGATTTTGGAGAGTAGGATAGGCGTTTCCGTTGTAGTGTAGATGTTGTACGGATCCGTATAGATATATCGGATCGTAGTACGTACAAAGGAGATTGTGTGTACCTTTGATTATTTGTACAGACAAGATCGTTATTAGAATCTTTTTTACATGTAAAATTTTGTTTTGAATCGAAAGATGAAAGTTGTATTGATTTGCCGTAAATTCAATTACAACTTGTGGGCTGCATGGACAATGACAAGAGAGTAACAAAGACAGAACTGACGGAGTTCCGCGTAAAAAACGGTTTAAACCTAGAATGTCAAAACAGCTGACGGAGTTCCATGTAACAAGCACTAAGCATAGAACTTTTGAAGGTTCCTGGCATCCCAAGTATGCTTGAGTGGGTGTCCGTGCTTGTCCTCCAGCTCATAACTTGTAAGGTCCTTCCCACTTGGGCTTGAGCTTCCCAACATTGCTCAAGATATCAACTCTGCGGAGCACCAGGTCTCCGACCTGTAAATCTTTAGCTTGAATATTTTTGTTGTTGGCCCGGGCTGTAGTTTCTTAGTATCTGTGGATATTAGCCAATGCATCGGTCCTCTTCTGTTCCAGCATATCTAGGTCATAGATCCGAGCTTCCCGATCATGGAATCATGAAATTCTTGGACCTCATTGTTTC
The DNA here is from genome assembly GCA_026545765.1 of Plantago major. Taxonomy (NCBI): domain Eukaryota; kingdom Viridiplantae; phylum Streptophyta; class Magnoliopsida; order Lamiales; family Plantaginaceae; genus Plantago; species Plantago major. Next base: position 28,252 of record JAIFAC010000299.1, on the reverse strand, counting down.
GATCGCACTTCACGGTATGATCGCCTGCGCTATAAACCAGAGCTAATGGGGTCTCCCTAGTTGCATTGCATCAGGTGCGGGCCCAGAGTACACCGCCTGTGTCATCCGCCCAACTATCTTGAGAGGTCCTCAATCGCTTCTCTATGATCTTAACGATTGTTTTGTTCGTGGCTTCAGTTTGTCCATTAGCCTGTGGATATCCGACAGATGTAAAGCATTGCTCAATCTTGAAAGAGGCCAACCATTCTCGAGTCTGCTGTCAAATCGAAAGCACCATTATCCGAGACAAGGACTCGGTAAGCCAAAGCGACAAATGATGTTTTTCCAAATGAAGGTCCGCATACCCACTTTCCGTGATATTGGCCATCGCCCGCTTCCACCCATTTGGTGAAATATTCTACAGCTACAATTAAGAATTTCTTCTGTTGAGTGCTTCTTGGGAAAGGTCCGACAATATCAATGCCCAATTGATCAAACGGACGTGCTATGACTGACGGAATCATAGGGTGTGTCGGACGATGTGGGACATTTGCATAACACTGACAATCAGGGCAATTTCGGGCGAAGCTCGCGGAATCCTTATCGATGGTAGGCCAGTAGTAACCTTGTCGAATGATTTTTTGAGCGAGAGTCCGCCCACTAGAATGACTTCCACAACTTCCACTGTGAATTTCCTCAAGCACTGTCCTCGCTTCTTGTGGATCTAAGCATCTCATGTGTGTCCCCGCAAAGGATTTCTTATACAAATCTTCCCCAAGTATGAAATACCTGTTCGCTCGGTGCTGCACACTCCTCGATTCCTTCGGATCAGCAGGTAAAGATCTATCCTTGAGGTAACTAAAGATGTCAGTCATCCAATTTCTTCCTGTTTCAGTGATCAACATGGTCGGAGTAGGACTCATGACGGATGAGTTTGTAATTGTGAGCAGAATGACTCTCCTTGTATCTAAAGCAGCTGTTGCGGACGCATACTTTGCCAGTGTATCCACTCTTTCATTCCATTCCCTATCAAATTTTTCCAGGGTAAACTCCTCGAAGAGACTCACTTGTTGCTTCAGTAGTTCAAGATACTTGATCATTGAGGGACCTTTTGTGGCAAAAGCACCAGAAAACTGGGCTTGAACCAACTGTGAATCCGTGTAAGCTTTTAGTTTCCGGACTTGTAGGGACTTGGCTATACGTGATCCGTCCAACAGTGCTTCATATTCAGCTTCATTGTTTGTAACCTTGAAGTCCACAGATATCGCGTAGTCGAGTTCCGTGCCATCAGGGCTTTTAAGATAGATTCCAATGCCTCCCACTCTTCCGGTGGATGAACCATCTACTTCCAATGTCCATATATCGGTGGGCTGTTCCTTGGCTTGGGGATCCTCTGTTGGTCCAGATAACGGCAAAGTAAAAGACTAGAGGGGGAGGGGGTAAATAGTCTTTTAAAACTTTTGTCGATAAACACAGTTTCTCAGAAACCTGGGGGGTTTCTGATACTTAAATTCAGAGCGCGGAAGACTTTAAGATAGGTAAGTGCAGAAACAATAAGTAAGTGTGTGTGTGCTTTGCTGAAATGTAAATACAGAAAGGTAAATAACACAGCAAGTATAGTGGTATCTGGAGGTGGCGTAATCCTCCAACTAATCCACTTCGGTCTTTCTGAGACCTAGAATTCACTAATTGAGTTCACCTTACAATAATCCTTATTCTAAGATTCCTAAACAAATGGTTCCCAACCAAATGTTCCCACTGAGTTATTCCCCAGCTCCTAGAGCTAAGTACTTCCTCTACTCAGATAACCTTGGAGTTATTCCCTGATTTCCCAAATCAAGTACTTCCTCTACTCCACGCCTTGATGGTGTTGGTTATAAGGTTTGTCAGAGAGGCTTCTCGTATAACTTTTCAGTTATGTTTTCTGAGAGCCTAATAGAACAAGACAACTTAATACACTTGTTCAGTGGATGGCACCGCTTTTTATCGACTCCAAGTAATTGGTGTCCGCTCGAGAATGAGCTTCGTAAAGGGTATCCGATAGTTCAACTCTTACAAACAACAATCTCTTGTTAAGGTTCGTGACAACTTAGAACTACTAGTGATTCTTCAAGCAAATGTAAAGCTTTCGTAAAGGGTAGTAGAGTGCTTGAGAGAATACTTTGCTTGATGGTAAGTTTGCAAGATAGAGCTGCTCTAAGGTATGTTCTTCAAGCATCTAAGTGTGTGATATATATAGATAAATTTGAGAGGCGCTTCAATTGTATCCACAGTTTCTATCTATCAAATTATATCCGCTTATATCTTGAACTATGTACTCGTAAGTCACTATCTCATTTTTCGAGAGGATCGCTATAAAGATTTCACGATGCATTTAATGCATAGATCGTTTCATTGTCCTTAGTCTCAACGGATACATGAGCCTTTCTGATGGCTTGCATGCTCCATACTCATTGTTGGTCCAGATAACGGCAAAGTAAAAGACTAGGGGGGGGGGGTGAATAGTCTTTTAAAACTTTTGTCGATAAAAACTATTTCTCAGATATCTGAGTAGATATCTGATACTTAGATTCAGAGCGCGGAAGAATTAAGATAGATAAGTGCGTAAATGCTAAAGTGTGTGTGTGTGTCAAATGTAAGTACGTAAAAGTAAATAACAGAAGTATAGTGGTATCCGAGGTGGCCTAATCCTCCAACTAATCCACTTCGTCTTCCAAAGACCTAGAATTCACTAGAATAGATAATTGAGGTCACCTTACAAAAATCCTATTCTAAGATTCCTTAAATGTATGGTTCCCAACCAAATGTTCCCCGAGTTGTTCCCGGCCACACCAAGTACTTCCCTGCATCGTAAACCTTTTGAGTTATTCCTAGCTTCCCAAGCTAAGTACTTCAGACTCAATAACCTTGAGTTATTCCTTAGTTTCTCAACCTAAGTACTTCAGACTCCACGCCATGATGGTGTTGGTTTTTTGAGTTGTCGATGAGCTTCTTTAATAACTTTTCGCTTAATCGATAGCTCGTGAATCAAGTATACTTAATACACTTTGCAATGTATGGTATCTTGTTCTTTTATCGACCCAAGTCTTAGATAAATGTTCAAGAGAATGAATCTTTATACTTGATCTTTCAATTCAACTCTTTCACGTATAGTTGTGCTTGTTTAGGATCGACACTTAGAACTTTTGTGTTACTCAAGATCAAGAGCTTTGGTCGCAATGTAAAGCTTTGAGTAATTTGCTCGAGATAGCTTAGATATGTGTTCAAAGGTAAGTTCTTCAGTTGTGTGTCTTCTCAAGTCGCCTAAGTGTTGATATTTATAGATGAATTTGAGTGCTTTGAATAGTATCCGTTAGTTTAAATCAAATTCAAACTATTGATATCTCGTATATAGTAATCAGCAGTTTGTCTTCTTCTTCAAGCAACGCTGCTTTTGTTCGCATATCTCGTCTGCGCATTTAATGCAATGTACTATACTTTTGTCCTCAGAGTGCCAACGAACTATGCCTTGTATCGTAGACAACCTTGATCGATTTCTCCTAATCTTTGCTCTTATCTTTATCTTCAGATACCACTTTTATTGAAACAACTTTGTTTATATATATATATATATATATTTTTATATATATATTTATTTATATATATGTGTATATATATATATATATATATATATATATATATATATATATATATATATATATATATATATATATATATATATCTATATATATTTCTTTTCGTAAATGTGGTTAAAGCTCAAGGTATCGAGAATAGATATTTGTGGACACTTTCCTTGTTTTCGATGGACCTTTTATTTCTATATCTCTTGTGACATGCTTTGTTTAAAGCTATTCGTGTCTTCAAGATATCTCGCCAAGGTATCTCGAAATCGTTTCAAGAATCTTGTGCTTTCTTCAAGTCTTCAATGTCGTTGAACTTGTTCTGCTTGGATGTCTTCTTCTTGGTCTTCTCTTCATAAAATAAAATTTACATTTTGAGACCTAACATCCTATACAAGATTAGCTAGACTATCATACTTAGTGGGTTTCCTCTTTTACAATGTTCAAGTGAACCAAGAGTACTAATCACCTTCCTGAGACTAAGATAAGTCATCATGTTGCTTATCAAAATCTAAACAGATATTTCTAACAAAATATCTAACAAATTTCCTAACAAACTTCCCCCTTTTTGATCAGTCAACGATGACTATCTGACCTATAACAAATCTGGATGAGTGAACAATTCAACACTTAATCATTTCTTAAGATTTTTCAAATCATTCAATTAAGTGTAGAAAGTAGACATCAACCAAATCACAATGTGTGATCTTTGCTGACAAGTTATCTTTTATAGAATACTATCTGAGAGTAAGTTCTTCAGATAAGTTACAAAGAGAGATTACAGATAACTTCAATACATAAAGCAAGTTTAGCTCAGTCAGCAAAAATACAACAAAAACTACATAGTAAATTAGGACAACAGGAGTAACCAAGCTCCAAGTAAACATCCTAATAGACTAGTCTTCAAGTCTTCAACTCTTCAAGTCTTCAACAATAGTTCTATGGATCACCAAAATTTCCTATCTCCAAACCTTTGATGTCATAATAATCATAGAGAAGTGTTCGACGAGCATCTCAAAGGTCTCCGCAAATCCACGACTTCTTTGTAGGTTTTGGTAGGATTTTTCGACAAAATGTTCGACCCACGATACTTTCCCCATTTCTGCATGCTCTATTCTCGATATCCGAAAGCTTGAAGTATTCAGATAATCCTTTATATCCGATGTCACCCTTGTATTGATCTTCGCTAGATAGAATGACTCATGTGGTTCCACAAATGAGTCTTGCTCTTGGCTCGCTCCTGATATTCGTAATTCTGCACATCATCTAGCTTTCCATATGGACATTCATCGAGAGGTCCTTTCTCATGGCTTCAGCTTCTTCGACAACTTCAAAATCCAACTGTGCTTTAATGTGATTGGTGTTGATCAATTGTTGTTTATGGATCGGTTCGAAATCTTGAATTTATTTAGTAGATGCTTAAGTTCCGTAATCCAATAGCCATTTTTCCGATTGATGCACTTGTAGATGAGGAATCATTGTCATTCTTCACATACTCTATTTCGCTTCTTCCGCCCGAGTGGAAGTCGAGTTTGTCTTTGCTCAGCCTCACCGCTCCTTCTCCGCTTGAATTCTCTTTGGGGTTGTTGCTTGAAGAACCACCGGATAGACTTGGTATTTCCAGAGGGTCTTTTAGTCGCTAGGGCTTTGCAGCTATGGGCCCGCTTAGGCTTTCAATTTTCCTTTTCCGTGAAGAGGAGCTTCATCTTCATCGCTTCTCATCATCATCAAGATTAGATCTTGTGAGAGTTTTACAGCCTTCTTCATTGACAAGGGACTTCATTTGACATTCTTCTTCTTCAGTAGATTCATCAATCCCTTTAACTTTTCTTCTCCATGGAGCCTTGGTACTCCTTGGAGGTTTCGTCATGCCCTTGTTATCATTGTAGTTCCTTCAAGAGGTTTCGGAAGGCCTACTATTTGCAAAGCAACTTGGCTAGAGGAGGGTTCGCTTATTCCGAGTGGTGGTCGGAAGTTTTCATGTTTCTTCTTCCTCTCGAGCCACACCACCTCTGCATTTCTTCTTGTTTTCTTCTCCTTCTTCCCATTCCCCGACTTTGAGGTCCAGATTTGTACACTCTTTCCCCTTAGTCATTGTCATCGACTACCTCATAAAGGAATCGAGAGAGAGGTAAAATGCCCTTGTAAATAATTGTAGGCAAGGACCAACTTCAAGTTCGGCTTTGAGCTCGATTTTGCTTGATAAGTCCATTGTCCTTATCTGAGCTCGCCAATGGGCCTAGGATGGCATCCGCTTCAAAGCAAGGTAACTTGCCTCTTGAAAGCTTTTTCACTAAAGACGATCATCGCCCCTTATCATTCCCAGATCTTTCCGAGCAATGACTATGCTAGTTGTTCTCGAGTGATGAGCTCATGAACTTTTTCATTTCAGAGGGGACGAGGCAATTACTTCCTTGTTCGTGGAAGACATCTCCGCTTGCGATGAGCCAAGATTGCATCTGCTCATGTATTCATGGAGTGGACATTCGCGCTTGTCAATATTGCAGGATCAATCGCCTTCCTTTTCAAGTGAGAAACCGCTAAATGTTCATTGCGGTGCTCGCCAAAGTCTTGTCTTTTCATCATCCGAGTAATCACCAAAGGATCTTCATCCTCGACATTCTCATCGACAGTTTGTCGAGTCCAAAGAACCATCTCGTAGATTGGTTTCTTCCTTTTGGGAGGAGGATGGTACTTCTTTTGAAGATGATGCGCCTTTAGCATCATGCTTAATTTTATACTTCTTCAAGATTTAGTTCTTGGTGATGGCATTTACAAAGATCCTCGTAGCTCTTTAACCTCGAGTAAGCAATCATCTCTGCAGATATTGATCTTGTAGTTGGTCAAGCTTATCTCTCGATTTAGCTATTTGGTCTTCCAGCTTGAAGATGGAGTCGTTGTTCTTCTTCCAAAATTGTCCGAGTTGAGCGCCTCGATCGAGTATTCAACAATTTCGAGTGATTTCGTAATCCTCAACTACTTGTTCAAGATAGCCTTTGTTGGGAAGATGGATGAGTTGACTTTTGAGGAGATGGAGATGGAGATTTCGGCTTTCCTCTCGCTTTGCTTTTCAGCTTGAGGCATGATTTCTTTGTGAAATTCCTCCGTCCTCGTGCAGGGGCATCATGATCCTTTTGTCTGTGGTCATCCTTTTCGTGATGGTCATGGAGGTTCATCGAAGTCGTTTTCATTTATTTCTTCCTCCTCATCATCTTCAGATACAAGATTGATCACTTCAGGAATAGTGATCTTCTGCCCATTAACCTCTTCTTGTTCAGAAGGTATAAATTGCGTAGTTTGGGGCGTAATCGCTCAATGCCATCTGTAATCTTGTCTCACCATCCGCCTGCTCAAAGGCTTGTATCAAATCAGGCGCCACTTCTCCGGAGAAACTTATGCAATAGAGTCGAATCGTAATTGCTCGGTAGGGAACATTGCATGGATATATGTCTCCAAGTCAAGAGCTCGTCTGCTTGGTTGATCTGTGATTCTCAATATTTCAGAGAGATCAGCACCTTAACCTTTGCCATTTCTTGAAGCATCAATATGCTTTGGCAGGTGTGAGCTTTGAAGAAGGGAAGTAGGTCCCTTGTCTCATCATTGGGAGCCCGCTGCACTCGCTTGAGCTCGAAAGAAAGAGTTTTGAGTGAGCTTCAAAACTTTTGTAGATATCCGAGTAGAAGTGTAGTTTAGTTTCGAGTTACCCGAGGTACTTGTGCTCAGAGATTCTGTGCTATCGAGACAATTGGTGTCTCGATATCTTGTTGTGAGGTGGAGACTTGAAGTCCGGTTCTCATCAACCTTTCTTTCTTGAACTCGAGAATTAAAGTTATCACAATACTTAGGAAATTTTATCAAGAAAACTTTAGATGACAAATCGTATATCCGAGAGGTCAATTACCTCCATGGGAGGCTCAGATATTTGTCTCTCGAGAGTTGTGCGCCTCGAATCTTTTCTTGTGATGAAGGCCTTGATGCCTCATCAATTTCCATAAAGTGTGGGATGTCGCAACTCGCCCCTTGCACTTCTACTCGAGTGAGCCCGTGAGTAGAAAGTATTGAGTAATTTAGAAGAAGTTTGAGATAACCCAAGGTGAAGAATTTTTATCACGATTTTCATATACCTTCATACCGAAGGCTCAATGATTCGTTCTTCAAACCTTGCTTCGGGTTTTCTTCGCATTTACTTTATCTTCCTCTTTCTCGCTTGAGCCTGTTAGAAACATTCACTTAATCGTTAAGTAAATTATCGATAACTGAAAAATGACAACTCAAGAAACATTTTATCACCGTAGGTCGTCGATTTCTTAAGAGGTGAGGTTGATGAGACCTCTTTCTCGCTTCGAGGCAAGCTTTCCACTTCCTCTTGTCCTCGTGTTTCTAACTCAAAGAATAAAGAATTTCTATAAATAACAAGATGTACAAGCATAAAATTTGCACAAGATAAGAGTTAAACCATTCAACCACCCGATCCGTGTCAGTCGATTGGTCTCTCAAACTTGTGACCTTTCTATACATCGTCTTCTTGTTCCAAAGATTTTTATTTGTTTGAAGTTTCGTACTTGACCTTTCCCGAGTATGCAACAGCTTGCCTCCGGGTTGATCATTCCGTAGATGTCTCATTTGATCCTCTTATCGAGTTGGGGAACCCGCTTTTGCAGATTTTCTTCAAAGATACGCATTGCCGTAATTCGAGATGGAGTTCATTTACCATTTCATCAACCACTTGTGGTCGTTGTGGTTGTCCGGAAGCAAAAGATTGGTCAAGAGAATGTTCTTCCGCATTTTTAGATGTGGCATTTTCATCAAGATTCCGCCAAAGACTAAATTACCACTCATCGTATTTCTTGAAGTTGTGCATAAGAAACGCTCTCAAGATGTGTTTGCACCAACAACCTTTGCTATAGGTGCTTGTTCAAGAACCCGAGGTGTAGGTTCTTCTTCGTAAACCTTTTCACCGCCATTATTTCAAGAATCTTAGCCCTCTTTGCTCTTTCTAGGACTCGAGAGATGACTAGTTCATCATCTTCATCGCCGAGCTCTCATCAAGATTAGGAACCGATTGGTCCATAACTCCCGCGGTTTCGCAGATAGGGCTTGTGTTTTTCACCACTTTTGGCAAAGATTTATGAGTTCATCAAGGCATTCGCATTAGTCGCAACATTTCGAACGCACTTTCTCTGGCCGAGTCTACTTGTTCAAGAGTTGATGATTCTTTTGCATTGATGAGTTGATCTCGCTTTATCGCTCATCGGCAAGGCTCAGATATCTCGAGACTCGACAACCTCTTTGGGTGTGTCTTCGATTTGCCAGACTTCTTCTTGAAGTTCGGGCTTCTTGATCGCAACCTTTTCTTTAGATACCTTTTCGCACTTTCGCTTAGAACCTTTCGAGACCCAAGAACCTTTTTCATCAAGTTTGTATACTCATATTTGTAGAGTAGGTTATCGTGGCTATTTCACCATCTCTCCGAGCTTGATGCCAAGCTTCTCCAAAGAAGTAGCATATCTTCGCACTATAGCTCATCGTGGCCTTCGCTCGCCTAGTCCTTTGGCAATCTTAGGCTCAAGCCTTGAATCTTCTTCACAAACTTCATGAAGGCGCATTTTCCCAGCTTAAAAGGGTTTTCCAAATTTTGTCTTGTTGATTCAAGAAGAACATCATGATCCATCATTCTCGGCTTATCCGTCAAGACCTCCTTGTAGACCATCAAAGCATCGTGAAGAATGCAAGCCAATACATCCCAAAGGAACCATCAGATGTCTGGTTCGGATGTCAGTAAGCTTGAACTCAGTGGGTGTATCTGATTTTTCAAGATCACACACGTCACTGTACAATTTGTTAACACCTTCAAGGAGATCATCATCCTTGGTGTTTATTTCAAAATCCTTTCCAAGATTTTGAAACTCAAACAACTTACAGAAAGTTGTTAAGTCCGTATGATTTCCTTTCGACCGAGGTTTTGATGTACACTATTTCAATGCCTTCGTAAACACAGAAATTATCCTCGAGTTGTTGTAGAATTCCAACACATCGAAAGTGATGAAATTCCACTGGGCAGCAGATAGAAAACCCTTGATTTGTGCCTTTTCAAGCATGTCAAGAATTAGCTTCCGGCTTGGTCTCTATTGCACCGTGAGGTATTCTCAACCATGGCACCACCCCAAATCATTCTGTGATTTGAAGTCCAATGGTCGATTAAAATCTCCTACCAAATGGTTGTTTACATTAACCAACTCGGTGCTTGCTTTTCAAATTGCATCAGAGGAGGATTGAGATTTCAGCAGTAGAAGAATTCTTTGGGGCCATCTCTTTATATAGTGTAGAGAATTTGGATTGGTGTTTGAAAGAGATTTGATTCAAGAATTTTTGCGTAAAAACTTAATCTTGATTTGCAGAGATTGTAGAAGGTCAGAGAATAAAGAGAAGGTTTTGCTATTTTGTGCAAGTCTAATGTCGATTAGGCACGCCTCTTTTGCCAAAATCCTATATATATAGCAACGTAATTCTAACAAACATATACACACAAATTGGTTTTGTATGTATGTATCCGTGAATTGCAGTGAGGCGGTAAAAGTTTGTTCGGCATTAAATGCATAGTGGGCCACGTCAATTTCAACACCCACTATTTACAGAGAATTAATTTCGTCTGCTAAGATCAAACGCTTAATTTCATCAAGGGTCACCATTGCTTCTTCAAGAATGATCACAATCAAGAATTGTGATTGTGCCCAATTAATGAATTTTGGCGATTTGCTATCCGAATCACAATTCAAGTGACTAAGAACACTGCTTGTATCCGAGTCTATCTCATACTCAATATTTGTCCAAGTTTTACACAAAGATAGAAATAATACAAATTTCAAGAGAGTAGTCGATCGCAGACATTTGTACTATTCTCTTTGTTCCCCTCATCGAAAGTGAACTAGATATCCGAGTTCCGCCCCGTAGATCTTAAGTCGTTTTTTGCTCTTTTAGACTTTTTGACTTCCGGATACCTGCTCCAGCTTTTCTTTTCTCTCGGATGCCTGCTCATACCTCTTCTCCGGATGCCTGCTCCAGATACCTCTTCTCCGGATGCCCGCTCTGCATTCCTCTTCTTCAGCTCATCGGTAGTTCCATTAGTCCAAGACTATGTCTTAAGGCTAAGAATCTACTTTCTTGTAGTGGCTTAGTGAAGATATCTCAAGTTGGTCTTCGTACAATCTTGAGTATCTCTATATTGCCCTTGTCAACATGGTCTCTGATGAAGTGATGTCTAACATCAATATGCTTTGTTCTGGCATGAAATTTAGGATTATGTGTAATCGCAATAGCACTTGTGTTGTCACAGAAAATGGGAGTTTTCTTCTCATCGAGTCCATAGTCTTTAAGTTGTTGTTGTATCCACAGAATTTGTGTTGCACAACAACCAGCAGCAATATATTTAGCCTCTGTGGTAGAAGTTGCAATTGAGTTTTGCTTCTTGCTAAACCACGAGATAAGTCTAGTACCCGTAAACCCATGTGTTCCCGAGGTGCTTTTCCTATCTAGCGTTGATCCAAAGATAATCATTCGAGTACCAAATAAACTCAATCCACTTTCTTTAGGATACCACAATCCTATACCTACTGTACCTTTTACATACCTTAATATTTTCATAGCAACGTTGCATCAGATTTGTCTGAAATCTAGCACACACTCCAACGGCGTATTGAATATCAGGTCTACTTGCAGTGAGGTAAAGTAGTGAACCTATCAATTTCCTATACTTATGTTCTTCCACACTCTTATCTGATTCAGTATAGGTCATTTTGGTTCCAATGCTCATAGGTATCTTAGCATTCTTTCGTAAGGCTTAAGATTGAATTTTGTGAGCATATCTTTTGATACTTTGTTCGACTAATGAATATTCCATCATTGAGTTGCTTGACTTGCAATCCTAGAAAATAATTCATTTCTCCCATCATGCTCATCTCAAACTTGCTTTTCATGAGATTTGCAAAGTCATTACAAAGTTGCTTGTCCTTAGATCCAAATATGATGTCATCAACATATACTAGAACTAAGAGTAGTTTCCCGTCATGATTTAAGGTAAATAAAGTTTTATCAACTTTACCTTTCTTGAAACCACTTTCCAGAAGGTATTTGGCCAAAGTGTCATACCATGCTCTTGGAGCCTGTTTTCCATACAGAGCTTTCGTAGTTTATAGACCATTCTCGCTTCGAGGAAACTTCAAAGCCATGTGGTTGCTCATCATAAACTTCTTCTGCAAGTTCACCGCTCAAGAATGCACTTTGACATCCATCCGATAAACTTTAAAATATTTATGAGTCAAAGGCTAGAAAGAGTCTTATTGCATCAACCGCAACCGTGCATATGACTCATCAAAATCTAAGCCTTCAGTCTGGGTAAATACCCTGACAACCAATCTTGCTTTGTTTCTGGTTATTTCACCAGATTCATTCATCTTGTTTCTGAAAACCCATTTAGTTCCAATCACAGATATTCCTTCTACAAATGGAACTAGTTTTGACTTTGTTTCTCTCAAATTGATCCAACTCTTCTTGCATTGCGTAGATCCAAATTTGGTCTCCTAATGCTTCTTCTATATTTTTAGGTTCAATATCTGAGATGAAACATCGAAAGAGAGAATTAGCATTTTCAGCTATTGCTCTCCTAGTCCTAACACCTTGATTAATTGGTCCAATCACATCTTTTGCAGGATGATCCTTGATCCATCTCATCATAGGTTTAGTGCTAGTAGGATCAATATCCAAATGATTTGAATGTGAATCACTAGGATTTTGATTTGATACTATTTCAGTATCTAAGACATTTTGCTCCTTAGAAGGGCAATTAATGTCTGACACTTGTTCAGTGTTTGAGCTATCTGGAACATGTCTTTCAGAGAGATTGTTTCCAGAGATAGCTTCATGATGAATATCTCCAGTTTCCATTTCTGGAGGTTTTATAGGAAATTCTTCATCATGTTTGTGAGTCATCTTGTTGTTACTAGGCATATCAAGCTTTTCTACGTCAGAGTCATCCTCACTTTCCATAATGATGTTCTCCTTTCTGAGGATTCTTCTTCAGAATCCTCAAAGATTAGTTCTTTGAACCTTTCTCGAGAGTTCATCATTAGGAGGTGTTTTCTTACTTCCTTCATAGAATACAACATGAACCGATTCTTCAATTTTCTTTGTTCTTTGTTGTAAATTTCAGGCTTTGCTATTCGTGGAATAACCAAGAAATACACCTTCATCTCCTTTGGTTGAAATGTTCTCAGATAATCTTTACCATTGTTTAGAACAAAACATCTACAACCAAATACTCTCTGTTTGATATTAGGGGGTCTACCAACCAAGATTTCATAAGGGGTCTTGTCATGGTGTTTGTTTATCAAACATCTGTTCTGAGTGTAGCAGGCTGTGTTTACAGCTTCAACCCAATAAATTTCACTTATTTCAGTGTCATCTAGCATCGTCCTTGCAGCTTCTTTAAGGGTTCTGCTTTTCCTTCTCGCAACACCATTTTGTTGAGGTGTTCTTACAGAGGAAAGTTGGTGTTGTATACCTTGCAGTACAAAACTCCTTTATGTAATCGTCGACAAACTCAAGACTACGGTCTGCTCGATTGCAGATACCTTGTCATTTTTCATGACTTCAAGCTTTTTCAGCAAGTTTGGTATCTCCACCCTGGCATCAGATTTGTGTTTTAGCAAGACAACCCAAGTGAATCTTGAGAAGTCATCTACAACAACTAGACTACTTCTTTCCCCGCATAACTAGTTACGATGATTCAAAAAGATCCATGTGTAATAGTTGCAGTGGTCTAACACTAGAGTGTCCGATTTTGACTTGAAAGAGATCTTAGATTGTTTTCCCATCCGACAAAGTAATATATACCATCCTTTCCGAAGATGTTGGAAGGCCAACCACTAACTCTTTCGCAAGTCTGCTCGTAGTTTTGAAGTTCAAGTGACTCATTCTTTTGTGCTATAACCAAAGGTTTCTCAGGTGACCAGATTGACTCACCATGAGACATTCTTCGCCAGGTGTATGCCCAATCGCAACATAAAGATCGCTTTCCGCCGAAAGCAACCAAGACTCGCTGCTGACTCATTGTCAATTAGTTTGCAGATTTTGCTTTGAATTTTATAGTAAAACCTTTGTCTCGCAAACCGCTCATGCTAAATAGATTATATTTCAAATCCTTAACATGTAATACGCCGTTGATTGTTAATGTTCTAATTTGACGAGCTAAATCCCAGAGGGATTTAATTCTCCTCCAAAGAACTGATATCCGGTCCCGTTGCAAGCTTTGTAATCCATCAGATTTGCTTTGTCTCCTATCATGTGCTTTCCGCATCCACTATCAAATAGCCATTGTGCTTTAGTCCGTGAAGCATTCTCGCACAATAACAGAAATGTGAGATTAGGTTCTCAATTTACAATTGAACCATCAGACTAAACAATCTTCCAAAGAGGGAATCCATTTTGAATGAATTTCCTGAACATTCTTTTGTCCGATAGAACATAAGGAGGAATTCTAATTGAATGATTATCATTATTAAGAATTGTTTTCTTCCTCGGTGTGTTCCTAGGTGCTCCATTTGGTGCTTTCAGACACTGTCAGTTTCGAGTTTGCTTTTCAAAGAACTTAGCTTTCCTCGCTGATTTCTTCTAGCCTCGCATTGATTTTCAAGGGCTTGATTCAACTTCCACTTCGATAATTGCTTTGAGCAATTCTAGCCTTTAGCCATCGCTTTGCTCCTGCTTGTATTCATGAGCAAGTCGCTTCGATGCCTCTATAGCCAATACTGCTTTCGAGCACTTGAAGCTATCTCGAGATCTTTTCTCAAAGAAGTATTAGTCTCGGTTGGTCCAATTTCTTTCCGTAAAGTGACATGGGAGAATTTGCTACCTCGCAATTCTACCTTTTGAGAGACATAGCATCGCTGGTGTTTACACTTTTCGTTGTTGTGTTTCTTTTCGTAGACATGCCCAACAGCTTTGTTTTTTGACTTGTTTTTCCCACAAAGGTTTAGTCAGAATCGCCTTTCCTTTGTCAACAATCTTCGCTTTTTCACCGATACTATAGATTGCATGGGAACCATTTTGCGAGTACTTACAAATGTTCTTCTTCCTTACTCTTATTCAGAGTGATAGAACAATATGTCTGTGTATTCAGCCCAAGTCCTTTCTTTTCTAAAGGATCTCTTAAGTAAGATTGTACTTCAGTAAGAGTGTCACTAGCTTTGGCATAAGATTTAAAAGATAATTCTTTCTTCTCGAGTTCCTTGTTCTCAGAAAGAAGATCTTCATATTTCTTCGTAATTCAGCCATTGCTTCTTTATGTGACTTTTTCGCCTCGTATATCCGAGCTTTGAGAAATGCATTTTCAAAGATCCTTTTCTCGATACCTTAACTAATTGAGAATTTTCCTTTGCAAGAGAATTCTTTTTCTTCAAGATTTTCATTTAGCTCGGATCATTAGAAATTCTCTTTCATAGATGTCAAGTTCTTTCCTGAGATTTTCTAGATCTTTTATTTCTTCTTCATCACTTTCATAAGTATAATAAGAAGTATGTGTTACCTCATCAGCCATAAGACAAATTTCTATGTTAGAGATGTCTCGATCAATAATTTCAAAGAACTCCACACATTTCATTCTTCTTGAGGTCAAGTTGATTATATCATGAGTAACTCCACATAATTCTAGTGATGGTAAGGTTGAGTCATCCGAATTGTCATCTTCAGAATCTGCCTCAACGCCTGAGCATCCAAATGAGTTTGATTTTCTTTCTTCGCTAACAAAGCTTCGCTTCTTCAAGATTCTTCTATCTTTCTTGTCACCGCCCTTAGTTTGTTGAAGGCGTGACAATCCTTCTTGAAGTGGCTGTTTCTAACAATAGAAATGTATATCGCTTCAATTTCTCGCTTCCTCAAGACATGATGCTTTCTCGAAATGGGTTGTTCAACGAGCTTTGCATATTTCATCGGTGATAGTTCGAGCCTAGATGCTTTTTCACTTCTCTTCGCTTTTCTTCTCAATTTCTCGACCGACATATTCGCCATTTGCTTTGCAAAGAAGAGCATCCTCACCACTTCCATGCTTTTCTTCTTTCAAGTTCCTCGAGCAACTAGAGCAATATTCGCAACTTTTCAGCTTGTTTGTTCTCTTTGTGTTGTCTCAATCTACCGTAGCAAGATGTGAGAAGAGTTCCACGAGTGATATTTGCATTCCTTGGTTAAAATAAAAGAATTTGGTATGCTCCAGCCAGGTTAAGACTTCGACAATAGTCTTAATCTTTTCCGACCGAGTATCTTGCTTTCCCAAGTGCCATATCACTCATGAGAGTGGTAAATCAAATCAAGTTCTTCCAGAGTTTCAGTGGGTCCTTATTTGAAATTTTGAAATTTCAACTTGAGAACTTCAACTTGTTTTCTTTGGTTTTCTGGCCCAAAGATGCATTTCTTCAATCAATTGCCAAGAAACTTTCATTGCTTTAGCACCCTACGCTTTACATAATCGATGTGCTCAGTGTCGATCCGATGATGATATTACGCTTGACCATCCAGACGATTCCTTTTGGCATCTTCCATGTCCAGAGTTCTCGGGCTTTGGTTCAGAATAACTCGACTAGTAGATCTCCACTTGTCGACGATCGGTTTGTGAAGATCCTTCGCTTTGATCTCTGCTCTACCATTAGAAACCTCCATGACTTGTTCGAGTTGTTGAATGACTATCGGGCCATTCTTTATCACTTCGATCATTTCGCCACTTATGGCTTCAAGGTGGAGCATCATGTTATTTTTCCATTTCTCGTAGTTCTCTGTTTGAGAACGGTGCATCACTGTAGACATTCCCGCACACTTAACACACAAATTAAATAGTCCTCTAAAATGGACAAAGTTCCTTCACCTATCTGGGATCTAGGTTCAAGTGTATGCAGTGAACCTCCCGCCTGATACCACTTGTTGGTCCAGATAACAAAGAAAGTAAAAGACTAAGGGGGTGAATAGTCTTTTAAAACTTTTGTCGATAAAACTATTTCTCGATATCCGAGTAGATATCCGATACTTAGATTCAGAGCGAAGACTTAAGATAGATAAGCGTAAATGCTTAAAGTGTGTGTGTGTGTCAAATGTAAGTACAGTAAAACTAAATAACACAAAGAAGTATAGTGGTATCCGGAGGTGGCGAATCCTCCAACTAATCCACTTCGGTCTTCCAAAGACCTAGAATTCACTAGAATAGATAATCGAGGTCACCTTACAAAAATCCTATTCTAAGATTCCTTAAAGATGGTTCCCAACCAAATGTTCTCTGAGTTGTTCCCGCTTTCACGCCAAGTACTTCAGACTCGTAAACCTTTTAAGTTATTCCTCGCTTCCCAAGCTAAGTACTTCCAGACTAATAACCTTGAGTTATTCCTTAGTTTCTCAAACTAAGTACTTCGTGACTCCAAAGGATGGTGGTTTTGGTTTGAGTTGTCAGATGAGCTTCTTTAATAACTTTTCAGTTAATCAGATAGTTCTGTGAATCAAGTATACTTAATACACTTTGCAATGTATGGTATCTTGTTCTTTTTACTGACCCAAGTCTTAGATAAATGTTCAAGAGAATGAATCTCAGATACTTGATCTTTCAATTCAACTCTTTCACAGATAGTTGTGCTTGTTTAGGATCATGACACTTAGAACTTTTGTGTTACTCAAGATCAAGTGCTTTGGTCGCAACAGAAACTTTGAGTAATTTGCTTGAGATAGCGAGATATGTGTTCAGTGTAAGTTCTTCAGGTTGTGTGTCTTCTCAAGCTGTCTAAGTGTTGATATTTATACATGAATTTGAGTGTATCCGTTAGGCTTAAATCAAATTCAAACTATTGATATCTGTGTATAGTATTGTAGCAGGTTTGTCTTCTTCTTCGGTTACCGTTGCTTTTGTTCGACATCTCGTCTGCATTTAATGCAATGTACTATACTTTTGTCCTGTAGTGCCAACGGAACTATGCCTTGTATCAGAGACAACCTTGATCAGATTTCTCTGAATCTTTGCACGTTCTTATCTTTATCTTCAGATACCACTTTTATTGAAACAACTTTGTTTGCAATATATATATATTTCTTTTTCAGAAATGTGGTTAAAGCTCAAGGTATCTGAGAATAGATATCTGTGGACACTTTCCTTGTTTTTAGATGGACCTTTTATTTCTCAGATATCTCTTGTGACACAGTTTGTTTAAAACTATTCGTGTCTTCAAGATATTTGCCAAGGTATCTGAAAACTGCTTCAAGAATCTTGCGCTTTTCAAGTCTTCAATGTCGTTGAACTTGTTCTCGCTGATGTCTTCTTCGGTCTTCTTCATAAAATAAAATTTACATTTTGAGACCTAACATCCTATACAAGATTAGCTAGACTATCATACTTAGTGGGTTTCATCTTTTACAATGTTCAAGTGAACCAAGAGTACTAATCACCTTTCTGAGACTAAGATAAGTCATCATGTTGTCGAAAATCTAAACAGATATTTCTAACAAAATATCTAACAAATTTCCTAACACTCATGATGTCATATGTTCAGAATCATATCCCGAAAATAAGTTAATATACTCAAGAAAGGATTAAGGACATAGTCCTTCTGAGTTAGACTAAACCTCAGGTCTTCATAAACCTTGTGCAATCTTCGCCTTCTAATCTTCGTAAAAGCTCCATTGCTAGAATTGATCTTCATGGTCTTCTTGAAATAAAAATTACACTCAGAGACCTATAATCCTAATACAAGATTTACTAGACTAATCATACTCAGTGATTTCCTCTTTTACAATGTTCAAGTGAACCAAGAGCACTTAATCACCTTTTTGGCTAAGATAAGAACATGTGATGAGTGATCAAAATACTAATAGATATTCCTAACAAATTTCTTTTGATCACCATCCATGACTATCTTTCAAGTCCTATTACAAAATTGTAATCCCGAAGAGAAAACAATCCACCACTTAATCATTTCAAATGATATTCAATTTTAGTCAATTAATGCAAAGTAAACATCAACCAAATCACAAGAAGTGATCTTTCGATAAGTTGTCATCTATTAAAATGTATCCGAGAGTATGATCTTCGACAGTACAGCTTTACAGAGTAAGATGCAACTTTTACAGATAGAGAATTTCGTAAACAATCAAAGAAGATTACAAAAGTAATAAAACATACTAAGTAAATTAGAACAAAGGAGAGTCCAAGCTCCAAGAGAGTATTCTAATGTTACTAGTCTTCAAGTCTTCGTAAACACAACTTGGTTCAGATACCTCAAGTTCTTCAAAGACTTTTCTCGGATCACCGACATGATCATCCACTTTTCGCATTCTCGACATAGTCATAGAGAATCCTTCCGACAGAGTGCTCATTCTTTCCGGATAAGTCACATATTTCATGGTAACTCTTGCCAAGCTTGTGATTCTTCCGCAAAAATGTTTGACCTGTATACTTTCCTCTGCACCTGTGCATGGTCTACTTGGTTAGATAGGTTGAAATACTTGTATATTTCTTCCAGATAGTGTATATCATCTAGGTATTCATCAAATGTCATATAGAATGACTCATAGGTTGAAACACCTAGTTTGTTCTTCCCACCGTAGCTACCATCCAAATTTTCTTACCTTGTGTATATCATCGTTTTGGGTAAGGATGCAAAAGAAAGATCCATCTTTCCGCTTCATTCCTCTTTTCTACTTCAAAGTTTAACTGTGCATGAAGGTGCTCTGTGTTTTAGCAATTCTTGCTTTCTCCATTTCGTGATCCGTCGAGGATGGAGTCGAAACTTATCATTGACAAGTAGATGTTGTAGTTCCGTAATCCAATACCCTCTCTTGTTCGTAATGCACCTATATGAAGATTCTTCATTACTAGTCTTCATATACTCAATGTGGGCATCACCGCCTTTCTTGATGTGTTTCATTGTTTATTCCGCCAAACCGAAATCCTCCTCGCTTTTCGCTGCTTGGCCTTCGTCAGAGATCCTCTAACCCTTTCTTCCCGGTCAATGGCCGGTGGATGTTCCTTGTATAGACTTGGTGTTGCTGTATGAATTCGGTCGCTAAGGCTTTCACGCCAGAGGAGGTTGTGAAGTAGTTGTTTGTCTCCTTTTCTTGTGAAGTGGATGTTCATCGAATCATCCTCATCATCATTGTAGTCCAAAATTGAGACTTGTAGCTTTCGCCTCTTACTTCTCCTTCTTCCTTTCTTCTTCTTCGTAAGTCTTCTTCTTCGAGATTCTAAGGACTTGGTTCCCTAGTGACTATACTTCAAATTTTCCGTGGTTGATCCGGAACAACTTCTTCAAAGTGTGGTGTCTCCAGTGGTGTCCTTAATGACAAGTCGACTTGAGGAGGAGGATTTAATTGTTTTCTTTTTCCTTCCTTTTCGAGGCATCTCTTCTTCCCCTTAGTCATGAATGATCGACTCATGATAGCATAAGCTTCAGAGAGTTTCAAAGTTTTTCCGGAGATTGTGCACCCGACTAATTCTTGAAGTTCTTTCTTCACTCGTTGTTCGCTCTAACCAGCCTCGCCTTTCTCATTGAGTTCTTCTGCTGCCTTAGGATGGCGCTGTTTGCGTGATAAAGATGGTCTTTCATTCAATGTCATTAGCATTGTTACAATCCTCATCCTCGCCAACCCTAAGTCTTTCCGAGAGAGCGAGTCGGTCGCTCGTTGAGTAAAGCAAAGCCAAAGGCTTCATCTCTTCCGACGGATTTTAGCACTTCAGATTCGGGCAACCAGTGTCTTTCCGAGTTCTAAAGACACCGCTCTTGCACGGTTTTCACTTCTTGAACTACTTGGTGCAGAGAATATATGAGGAGCAAGTAGGGTTTTTGTGCGAGGACAAGTCTCTCATCTTCCGCTCAAAGGATCAAGTTGTGGGTTTTAGCATCACTATCATAATCCTTTTCTTGGATTGTTTGCAGATTGACAATCTTCTTCTGCTTTCCATCAAGTGTGCTAGCCTTCTGAGAAGATGTAGAAGGTCTTTCTGATGCAGTCTCAGCATCATGCTCTTCATCATCATTGTCATCCATTGCATCTATTTCAAAGAAATTGTGACAACAATGGCATTCTTCAAATTTCTTTGCTCATCTAGGAGTGCCAATTCTTCGCATTAGCTTCTTCGATCTTTTTGATTTTGGCTTCCTTTTCATCAACAAGAGCTTGAGTCTCAATGTTGATTCTCTTCTCTTCTTCCAATACCTTTATGAGTTGTTCAATTCTAAACTCAGCGGCTGAAATTTCTTCTAAGGCATCATTGTGTTCAAATTGGTATCTTGATGAGACTTGGGAGGTGATGATGATGGAGCTTTTAGCAATTGAGGAGTAGCCTTTTCTCCACTCTCTTTGCTAGCTTTCAATCCCACCTTGTCCAGTCAGATCATCATCCCGATCATCATCATCATCACTCTTGTTCTTTGTTTCTTGGTTCGATGCTCAGAGGAGGTTCTTGATAATCATTTTCCCATCTCCTCGCTATCTTCTCGAAACCAAAGTTGATCACATTTGGGAATGTAATCATCCTCCCATTAACTTCTTCTTGTTCAGCAGGATAAGTAGTGAGTTTGTTGGGCAAGGCAGATGGGTAACCATCCGCCTTGGTTTGAGCATCCGCAGACTTGAAATCGCTATAAGTCTTTGGCTACTTCATGAATGAAGTCTTCATGCATTAGAGTGGCAAATGAGTAGGACTCAGAGGGAACAATGCATGGATATAATCCTCCAGATTTAGGCAATTGCTTCTTTTCCGACGCCGACATTTCGCTACTCGTAAAGGTCACCTTTCGAAGTTTCGCCATTGTTCAAGCACTTGAGATGTTTCTTTATGGTGTGCTTCGAAGGCCTTTAGTAAATCAACTGCACTAGACTTTGAGCGAAAGAAAGTGTTCAAGTTAGTTTTGTTCAAACCACTTGTTAGTATCTCTGCGTATGAGCTCGAGCATACCTATGTAGAAACACTCAGCTCATGTGCTCGATTTTTGCTTGCTTTGGGCACAGAGGCCTCAGATACTTTGGTGTGAGGAGAAGTTTTATCCTCATCAACCTTTCTTTCGCTGAACCGAGAGTTAAAATCAAACATGTTTAGAAACTTTAATGTAAAAGATAGTGGAAAAGTGCTCGAGACTTCACTTACTTCCAAGTGAGGAAGCTCAAGAGATGTTCCTCGTAAACCTTGGGGTTTCGCACCTTTTCGCAGACATCGCTTGTTCAAATAGCTTTTAGTTTCTTTCGAGGAGATGACACAACTGCTTTCTCCATCCAATTGTTCTTCCGACCGAGCTTGTAAGAACAAACATAAGAGATTTTAGTAGTGGGTTTTCCAGCATTCTGAAGAAGACTATTATAGATTACTTACCTTCTCAAAGAAGGCTCAAGAATACTTCCTTAGAAAGCTTTTCACTCGAATTTAGTTTTGGGGGTGTTGGTTCCACCACCACTACTTCCTCGCTTGGAGCCTAAGAAGAGGCATTAAGAGTATTAGAACATAAGAGCAATTTGTTAGTTATTTCTTGTTCAGAGATAACTTTACTACCTGGATGTGCTCTTCGATGTTCCGAGGTCGAGGAACCTCTTCGATTCAAGGTGGATGTTTTCTTCCCAAAGTGTGTCTCCGTTAACTCAGAATAAATACAAATTATGAGTAACAAGTTAATATACAATTATGTCGACATGTTAGATACAACTATCTTCAAGCATTCGAATAGTCAGTCGATCATTGATCTCTTGAACTTGTGGTGATTCCACCTCTCTCAGGCTCATTATTGATCTCCTCCGCAGATCATTCGAGTCTCCATCTCGCTTGATCCCTTTCGAGAGTTGAGCTTTCTCGGTTGAGGAACCTGCTCAAGAACAGGTTTTCTTCAAAGAATATTAAGTCGGTATTGTGAATGGAAGCAATGGCAACATCTTCCATCATTCTATCTTCCTCACCTGTGCCTTCTTCTTCCGCCAAGTAGGGGCTCTTGTCTTTCAAGAGTCGAGCTTGATGCTCCTCCACGGGTCTCATATCAATCTTTTGAGTACTTTTGCAAGTATTTCATCATCCTCGTAATCACTATTCGTGTGGTGCACTCCATCTATGATATTTCTATCATCTCCGGAGAGTTCCGAGCATTCGTTCGTGACTCTGGGCATTCTGATTTGCTTTCCGAAGGCCCAACATCTTCTCGAGACCTTGTCTCTGTAAGGTCAGCAGCTTGTATGATTAGGGACTTGGAGGCTCTTTTCATGAGTCCTCTTTCTTGGCAACTGGAGGTTTAGCTTTGGCTTGCTGTAGACCTCCTCACCTTGTTGTGCAGCTTTCTTCTTCTTCCGCTTCGAAAAGTGCTTCAAGAAGAAGTTTCTCCTTTTCTTCAAAAGCGGTTCAAAAGGAGTTGGATCGATTTCCGCCTTCTCGAGAGTGATTCCCATTGTTTCAGAATGAAACAGATCCCGAGACCAAAGTGCATATCGCCTTTCGCTCAAGAAGGCCATTGATGATTTTGGGCTCAAATTCCTCAATGTGTCCAAGAAATTTGTCAAGGCGCATTTCCAATTGAAATGGGTTTCCGCCTTCATGCTTCTTGTTCAAAGATGCATCATCATCCATCTCTCCATGCTTATCCGGTTCACTTCCACCTTTGTTGCCATCAAAGCAACGGACCATTAAGAGCTAAAGTACTCCAAAGAGCCGAGATGACTAGTTCCGATGGCCTTCGTAACAAAGTCTCCGGGCAACCTTTGCATTTTCTAACCGGATTGCTTCAAATAGCTCTTCGACGCCAATCATGGAAGGCCCTTGATGTTGATGTCTTCAAATGTTCTCGATTTTTCAATCGAATATCTTGCGTAAAGTCTTGCAGCCTAGAACAATATCTTGTCCTTCGACTTCACCGCATGTATTTTTCTTCTTCATCATTCACAACTTTTGTGAAGATTTTGAGTTGTTATAGAACTCAAGACATCCAAAGGTGGATAGTCCTTCGGTGGAGCAGATAGAAGTTGTAGATATGGGAATTCTTCAAGATTCTAATATCGCTTCCTTTCTAGTTTTGAAGATATAATCACGGTACATATCTCTTTACTAGAAAGGCTCCCAATTCATTTTGTGTTTAGTTTCCAAATCGATGGGGTAACTTTCCTGTATATGCTTATTCAACACCTTGTTCCTTTCCTCCTTGCTTTTCACAGGAGCAGGATGTTGCCTTAGGTTCTTGGTGGTCATCTTCGGTGCCATCTCTTATATAGAGTTTAGAGGAGTGTTTTTCGATGAATATTGCACAATTAATCGAGATTAGTCTATCTTTTAGAAGACTAAGCACAAGAAGTTTAGTTTTGTAGAGGGTTTTATGTAAATCTTGAGAGATTTTATTGCTTTGATGCAAGTTTGAAATCTAATTGGTAAAAGTGTTTGTCTTTTGCCCAAATCCTATATATATAGCATAAAATGTACATGGATACAACATACATATAGTCAATATGAATGTGTGTCTTTGCATCCGTATAGGTGGTACGCCCTTTGTACTTCATTAAATGCGAGTGGGCCATGTCCGCATTTCTCAACAGATATTACTTGCTTTGTTTTAATCTCAACCGTTGAGATCAAACGCTTATTCATCAAGGGCTTATATTGAATATCTTGTAATGATATCAATCAACAAATGGTAATGTGTCAATTTGATGGATTTTTAATATGCTACATCTATCAGGTCACTTAGTAAAGAGTAGGAACACTTAATCGTTGAGCTTATCATTCGAGTGTCAAGTCCTTATCTATATATTGTTTATCATGAAAATGGTAAAATACAAGACATTGCACATGTTTGACTTTCGTAACTTATACCTTTTGGGCTTTGTGTCCATTTCTCTTTATGACTACATAGCTTTCTCAATTCAAGTGTCAAGCCTCATTGTTTGAATGTATTCACCCACTCTCAAGAAGTAAGTTCTAGTTTTATTTACTTATTAAGTGTGTACCTTTGCCTTTTCTCGGATACCTGCCGTAAACGTTTTGCTTTCGAGTGCTACCGTAAACCTTTGCATCACTTCTTATCAACTGGCTTTCGAGAACCCGCTCGAGGCCTACCACTTATTAAGTCTTTTAGAGATTCAGACAATTTTTAGTCCTTAGGCAACTCCATTAATCCAAGATTATGTCTTAAGGTCAAGAACCGCTTTCTTGTAAGGGCTTAGTGAAGATATCTGCAAGTTGGTCTTCCTGCCAATCTTGAGTATCTCTATATCGCTTTCTCAACATGGTCTCCATGAAGTGGTGTCTAACATCAATGTGCTTTGTTCCGCATGGAATTTGGGGTTCGTGTGATTGCAATAGCACTTGTGTTATCACGTAAAATGGGAGTTTTCTTCATCGAGTCCATAGTCTCGAAGTTGTTGTTGAATCCACGTAATTTGTGTTGCACAACAACCAAAGCAATATATTCACCTCCGTGGTAGAAGTTGCAATTGAGTTTTGTTTCTGCTAAACCATGAGATAAGTCTAGTTCTAAACCCATGTTCCCGAGGTACTTTTCCTATCAAGCATTGATCCAAAGATAATCAAGATCCCAGTAACCACCAAACTCAATCCACTTTCTTTAGGATACCACAAACCCACATCTATCGTATTTTCACATACCTTAATATTTTCATAGCAATGTTGTAGTGTGATTGCATCGATTTGTTTGAAATCTAGCACACACTCCAACTGCATATTGAATATCAGGTCTGCTTGCAGTAAGGTAAAGTAGTGAACCTATCAATTTCCTATACTTGTGTTCATCAACACTCTTATCTGATTCAGTATAGGTCATCTTGGTTCCTATGCTCATAGGTATCTTAGCATTCTTTCGTAAGGCTTAAGTTTGAACTTTGTGAGCATGTCTTTTCATACTTTGTCTGACTAATGAATATTCCATCATCGAGTTGCTTGACTTGCAATCCTAGGAAATAGTTCAATTCTCCCATCATGCTCATCTCAAACTTACTTTTCATGAGATTTGCAAAGTCATCACAAAGTTGCTTGTCCTTAGATCCAAATATGATGTCATCAACATATACTTGAACTAAGAGTAGTTTCCCATCATGGTTTAAAGTAAATAAAGTTTTATCAACTTCACCTTTCTTGAAACCAATTTCCGGAAGGTATTTGGCCAAAGTGTCATACCATGCTCGAGCCTGCTTTCACCATAAAGAGCTTTCAGAGCTTATAGACCATTCTACTTTCTCGAGGAAACTTCAAAACCAGTGGTTGTTCAACATAGACTTCTCAAAGAAGTTCACCATTCAAGAATGCACTTTGACATCCATCCGATAAACTTTAAAGTCTTTATGAGTCAGAAGGCTAGAAAGAGTCTTATTGCATTCAACTGCAACAGTATATGACTCATCAAAATCTAAACCTTCACCGGGTGAATCCTCGCAACCAACCTTGCTTTGTTTTCGTTATTTCACCAGATTCATTCATCTTGTTTCCGAAAACCCACTTAGTTCCAATCACGATATTCCTTCTACAAATGGAACTAGTTTCCATTTTGTTTCTTTCAAATCGATCCAACTCTTCTTGCACGTAGATCCATTTTGGTCTCTTAATGCTTCTTCTATAGTTTTCGGTTCAATGTTTGAGATAAAACATCCAAAGAGAGAATTAGCATTTTCCGCTATCGCTTCCTAGTCCTAACACCTTGATTGATTGGTCCAATTACATCTTTTGTGATGATCCTTGATCCATCTCATCACGGGTTTAGGGCAGTGGTCAACATCTATGTGATCCAATGAATCACTATGATTATGACTTGATACTTCTTCAAGATTCTGACATTTCGCACCTCGTAAGGGCGTGAATGTTCGACACTTTCTCATCGTGAGAGCTTTCTCGACATGCCTATCGAGGTCATTTTAATTAGCTCTCGATGAACATCTTCGCTTCAGCTCGAATTTCATAGGAAATTCTTCATCATGTCTCGAGAATCATCTCGTCATATTGTGCATTTCATGCTTTTCTTCGTAGTCATCCTCCTTTCCACAATGATATTTTTCCTTTCGAGAGTTCCTTCGTAATCCTTTATCATTAGTTCTTTGAACCTTTCTCGAGAGTTCATCGCAAGTGTTGTTTTCGCTCTTCATAGAATACAACATGAATCGATTCTTCAATCTTCTTTGTTCTTTATTGTAAACTCAGATGCTTTGCTATTCATAGAATAACCAAGAAACACACCTTCATCCGCCTTTGGTTGAAATGTCCTTAGATACTCTTTTTCCATTGTTAAGAACAAAACATCTACAACCAAATACTTTAGATGTTTGATATTAGGGGTCTACCAACCAAGAGTTCATAAGGGTCTCATTATGGTGTTTGTTTATCAAACATCCGTTTCGAGTGTAGTATGTGGTTTATGTTTACAACCCAATAAACTTCATTTATCTCAAAATGCCTAGCATTGTCCTTGCTTTTTATGTTCTATTTTTCCTTCGCAACACCATTTTGTTGTGGTGTTCTTACAGAGGAAAGTCGGTGTTGTATTTTCATTGCATAAAACTCCTTAATGTAATCGTTGATAAACTCGCATCATGGTCCGCTTCGATTGCGTATACCTTGTCATTTTTCATGACTATGTTTATTCAAATAAGTTTGGTATTCCACCTTGCATCGATTTGGCTTCAGAAGACAACCCAAGTGAATCTTGAGAAGTCATCTACAACAACAAGACTATACTTCTTTCCTCGCATAACTAGTTATGTATGATTCAAAAGATCCATGTGTAATAGTTGCAAGGGTCTAACACTAGAGTGTCCGATTTTGACTTAAAAGAGATCTTAGATTGTTTCCATCCGACAAAGTAATGATACCATCCTTTCTCGAAGATGTTTGAAGGCCAACCACTAACTCTTTCGCAAGTTTGTTCAGAGTTTTGAAATTCAAGGACTCATTCTTTCAGGCTATAACCAAAGGTTTTCCTTGGTGACCAGATTGACTCACCATGAGACATTCTTCGCTAGAGATGCCCATAAATAACATAAAGATCGCTTTTCCGTAAGCAACCAAGACCTTCATGTTTCATCATTTTATAAGTTTGCATTTTGCTTTTGAATTTCACAAGAAATCCTTTGTTCGCAAACTGGCTCATGCTAAATAGATTATATTTCAAACCCTTAACATGTAATACGTCAATGATAGTTAATGATCCTAATTTGACGTTGCCAAATTCCAGAGAGGGATTTAATTCTCCTCCAGCAAATCTGATATCTAGTCCATTGTTGCAAGTTTTGTAGTCGACCAGATTTGTTTGTCTCCGTCATGTGCTTTCCAGATCCACTTATCAAATAGCCATTGAGCCTCACCCAAGAGGCGCTCGCATAAAAACAGAAACAGGAGTTAGTTCGCTTCAGAGATAGAACCATTTGGGACAAACATTCTTCCAAAGAGGAATCCACATTTTAGTGAATTTCTCGAGTTTGTTTGTCTAACTTGGATCAAGGAGATGCAATAAAATCAATTTTGATCTCAATTTTCCTTCAGGTGTTTCTAGGTGTTCCTTTGCGCTTTCTCGACCGGTTTCGATTGCTTTTCAAAGAACTTAGCCTTTCCGCAGTTCCTTCTAGCTCGCATTCAGCTTTTCAAGGTTTGAGATTTCTTCCACTGCCTATCG